>PVLD010010598.1:0-69907 GCA_004027595.1 Dinomys branickii
CTTCACAGCTTGTTTGATCTGGTGCTTATTGGCCTTGACATCCACAATGAACACGAGTGTGTTGTTGTCCTCTATCTTCTTCATGGCTGACTCTGTGGTCAGGGGGAATTTGATGATGGCATAGTGGTCAAGCTTGTTTCTTCTGGGGGCGCTCTTCCGAGGGTACTTCGGCTGTCTCCGGAGCCGCAGTGTCTTGGGATGGCGGAAAGTGGGTGACGTTCGGATCTTCTTCTTCTTGTGGCTGTGGATGCCTTTCAGCACGGCCTTCTTGGCCTTCAAAGCTTTTGCTTTGGCTTCAGTTTTGGGAGGGGCAGGAGCTTCCTTCTTCGCCTTGGGCGCCATCTTGGTAAAAAGGTCTGCCTATGTTTAAAATTCAGTTCAGAAAGTACTATACGCAGGCCAGGCATGGTGATGCACACCTGTAATCTCAGCATTCCGGAGGCTGAGGCAGGAGGATATTGGAAAGTTCGAAGCCAGCCTGGGCTACATAGTGAGTTTAAGGCTAGCCTGGACTACACAGGGAGACCCTGTCTAAAAAAAAAAAAAAAACGAGAAATGGAAAGTGCTATGTTGTACTATATACAAAGTGATGTCCAAGACAACTGTACAGAAAGAGCATGAGGTGCTAAAATTTTATGTCTGGTATCTAATGGGGTGGTTTGCATCATTACTTGAGATTTACTCTGCATCAGGCACTTTTCCTACCTTATTCATTTACTAGAATGGGAACCCAGGAACATTTAGAGGTCTTGTCTAAGGCATAGAACTCTATTTCATACCTTACTGAGTTTGTTGTTTTTGTTGTTGTTTTAAGGCAGGGTCTCACTATGTAGTTCAGGATGATCTGGAACTTACTATGTAGCCCAGGCTGGACTCAAATTTGCAGTGATCCTCCTGCCTCAGCCTCCCATGCTTGTGCTGGGATTACAGGCATGTGCCACCATGCCAAGCCCTCATACCTTACTCTTATTCATTATTCTAATCCTTGCTATTTGCTTGGTGATTACAATCCTTAATGCAGAAAAGTTGAGGCTTTTATTTTATGGTAATGGCTTTATATTTCTCTAAGGAGTTGCTGTAGCTTTGCTGCTATTACAGAAATCATTTTCCTTTTTTTATTTAAGGAGAGGGAATGTTATTCTTTATTAATAATTTAACTTCTTGCATACAAACCTAAGTTTTCAAAAAGAGTTGATCATATAAAGGAAAACATTCTAGAGTTTATGTTCTAACCAATTGGGAGGAAATTTTCATGGTGTTCTCAGGTTCTTAAATGAAAACTGAACAAAGACAGCCAGTTTTAAAAGAAACAAACAAAAAAATTTAAAGAACCAAAACCTAAATTTTATTTTCAAAAATTTTATAAGATAGGGTTAAGCGAACAGACAATAGCTCCCACTGATTTGCTCTGCTGAGGAGGAAGTGACAGATAAAACTGAATGGGGGGGGGGGTCGAACCCAGAGCCTCGTGACCACTGAGCTAGAGCTCCTACCAATGAGCTACACTCCTAGCTCATAAAACTGAAGTGATCCACATCATACTAATGCCTCTTCACAAGCAGCGTCCGGGTACTTACTATCCTACAGCAAACCTAATTTGTCGGTGTTTTTCCAGACACCGTTGAGTCGTTCTCGTTCTCGGTTTGGTTTGATCCCCATCCTTGTGATCAAAGAAAACAATTTAAGTGTTTAAGGAGCCCTAATATGGCTTGGAGACTGTCAAACGGCCAAGCTTACACGTCCCGCTTGAGCCTCCCAGGCTGAGGTAGGTTTCTCGGTGCGATAGTGGCGGGCGCTTTGGCCGGAATTCTGGCAGAGAGCCAAAGGAAAAGTGAAGTTCCTGGCGCTAGCCGGGGTCCAGCTGGAAAATCGGGCGCTAGCGCATTCTTCGTGCAGTTATTGGCTGGGACTCTGTGTGCCGCTGTCGGCCAATGAAGACGCTGGAGATCTGGCCCCGGCCCGTCCCCTTTCGGCGCCCCGGGATGAGGCAGAGACTGAACAGCTTGCGAGCAAATCAGAGGCACCCAGAGAGCCATGTCCGACTCGGCGCACAGCGCCCAAGCGCTAACCCGCTGAAAGTTTCTCAGCGACATCACCGGGACGGTCTGGACCCCGCGAAGAGGAGCTGCTTTTGTGTGAGATGGTCCCAGAGGCCTGGAGGAGCGGACTGGTAAGCACCGGGAGAGTGGTGGGAGTTTTGCTTCTGCTCGGTGCCTTGAACAAGGCTTCCACCATCATTCACTATGAGATCCTGGAGGAAAGAGAGAAGGGTTTCATTGTGGGTAACGTGGTCGCGGACCTTGATTTGGATCTTGGCAGCCTGTCAGCCCGCAGGCTCCGGGTGGTGTCCGGAGCGAGCCGTAGGTTCTTTGAGGTGAACTGGGAGACCGGAGAGATGTTCGTAAACGACCGTCTGGATCGAGAGGAGCTGTGTGGGACACTGACCTCCTGCACTGTAACTCTGGAGTTGGTGGTGGAGAACCCGCTGGAGCTGTTCAGCGCGGAAGTGGTGATCCAGGACATCAACGACAATAATCCCGCTTTCCCCACCGGGGAAATGAAATTGGAGATTAGCGAGGCCATGGCGCCAGGGACGCGCTTTCCGCTCGAGAGCGCGCACGATCCCGATGTGGGAAGCAACTCTTTACAAACCTATGAGCTGAGCCATAACGAATACTTTGCGCTTCGCGTGCAGACGCGGGAAGACAGCACCAAGTACGCAGAGCTGGTGTTGGAACGCGCCCTGGACCGGGAACGAGAGCAGAGTCTCCAGTTGGTGCTAACCGCGTTAGACGGAGGAAGCCCGGCTCGCTCGGCAAGCCTGCCTATTCGCATCACAGTGCTGGACGCGAATGACAATGCGCCCGCCTTCAACCAGTCCTTGTACCGGGCACGCGTCTTGGAGGATGCACCCCCCGGCACTCGCGTGGCGCAAGTTCGCGCGACAGATCTGGATGAAGGCCCCAACGGAGAAATCGTCTACTCCTTCGGCAGCCACAACCGCGCTGGCGTGCGAGAACTATTTGCCTTAGACCTTGTAACGGGGGTGCTGACAATCAAAGGTCGCCTGGACTTTGAAGACACAAAACTCCACGAGATTTACATCCAGGCCAAAGACAAGGGCTCCAATCCCGAAGGAGCACATTGCAAAGTATTGGTAGAGGTTGTGGACGTGAATGACAATGCCCCGGAAATCGCAGTGACATCCGTGTATAGCCCAGTCCCCGAGGATGCCCCTTTGGGGACTGTCATCGCTCTTCTCAGTGTGACCGATCTGGATGCTGGTGAGAACGGGCTCGTGACTTGTGAAGTTCCACCGGGTCTCCCCTTCACCCTTATTTCTTCCCTAAAAAATTACTTCACTTTGAAAACCAGTGCCGTCCTGGATCGGGAGACCGTGCCAGAATACAACCTCAGCATCACGGCTCGAGACGCAGGATCGCCTTCCCTCTCAGCCCTTACCACAGTGCGGGTGCAGGTGTCGGACATCAACGACAACCCTCCACAATCTTCCCAATCTTCCTACGACGTTTACGTAGAGGAAAATAACCTCGCTGGAGTTCCCCTCCTAAACCTAAGCGTCTGGGACCCGGATGCCCCGCAGAATGCCCGCCTTTCCTTCTTTCTCTTGGAGCCAGGAGCTGAAACCGGGCTAGTAGGTCGCTATTTCACCATAAATCGTGACAGTGGGGTCTTGTCATCTTTAGTGCCCCTGGACTATGAGGATCGGAGGGAGTTCGAATTAATAGCGCATGTTAGTGATGGGGGCACCCCAGTCCTGGCCACCAACATAAGTGTAAACATATTTGTCACTGACCGCAATGACAATGCCCCTCAGGTCCTGTACCCAAGGCCTGGCCAGACTTCCATGGAGATGCTGCCTCGAGATGCAGCCGCAGGCCACGTGGTCTCCCGGGTGGTCGGTTGGGATGCAGATGCAGGACACAACGCCTGGCTCTCCTACAGCCTCTTGGGAGCTCACAACCACAGCCTTTTTGCCGTGGGGCTTCACACAGGTCAAGTCAGCACTGCTCGCCCAGTCCAAGACACAGACTCACCCAGGCAGACTCTCACGGTCTTGATCACAGACAATGGAGAACCATCTCTGTCCACCACTGCTACCCTAACTGTATCCGTAACCGAGGAATCTCCAGAAGCCCAGGCTGAATTCCCCTCTGGCTCTGACCCCCGGGAGCAGAATAAAAATCTCACCTTTTATCTACTTCTTTCTTTAATCCTGGTTTCTGTGGGTTTCGCAGCCACAGTGTTGGGAGTGATCATATTCAAAGTTTACAAGTGGAAGCAATCTAGGGACCTATACCGAGCCCCAGTGAGCTCTTTGTACAGAACACCAGGGCCTTCTCTTCACGCGGACGCCGTGCGGGGGGGCCTGATGTCACCGCACCTTTACCATCAGGTGTACCTCACCACGGACTCGCGCCGCAGCGACCCGCTGCTGACGAAACCTGGCGCCGCCAGCCCACTGGCCAGCCGCCAGAACACACTGAGGAGCTGCGATCCAGTGTTCTATAGGCAGGTGTTGGGTGCAGAGAGCGCCCCTCCTGGACAGGTAAGGGTTAGCAAGTCAAGCCTGAAATGTTTAATGCTTTTTGATTCCTGCACCTTGTTGAGAAAATTGTGGAGCTATTCTTTAATGATGAAGATGTTTTTCTGATCATGCATCCACAGTTTCACCCGATCCTTCCTAGATCAAACTTAGAAGCCCTCTAGAGTGTGTTTTATGGTCTTATTTCAAGGCAAAGTTACTTAACTTTTTGTGGATCCAGTTCACACGCTCGGCACTCAGTTACCATTACATCTATTCTGTCTTGCTAAGGGGCACTTGAACTCTAACCCGAAATCGCAGCACTCAGAGCTTAGCTTGGTGTCACTCACTGTGGAAAACAATCCACTGGATACCTCTAACCAGTGGCAGCTTTAGGAGTATTGAAAACTGCCTCTTTCAACTACTTTTCCAATGACTTTTCCATCTGCATTAAAATGAATGGTTTTTGATAACTTTCCTTAACAGATCCTGTTTCTTCTTTCAGATAACATCCTAGAAATGAAATAAAATTCTAACATTTTAAAAATATATTTGGAGCACACAGCTGGAAATAATGGCCCATTACTTACAAATATCTTATTGTTTTTATAGTAATACATAAGCATTGTAGAAAATTTGGAAAATACAGAAAAAATATAAAATAAAACTATAATCCCCAAACACAAACACAGCCACCTAAAAAGTAAGAATTTATTTTGAAAATAAATCTAGCCAACTCAAAAGAACATAAAATGCAAATACACCTTAGTGTTATTCTTAATCTTTCCGGCATTATTTTTCTTAGCACATAATGTGAAAGGTAGATAAATTTCTTTCATTAGCAGAGTAAAGAATTAATTTATTTCAGATGGCAAGCTGGTGACCACAAAGACTGTGTTTTGGAGAGAAACCTGCATATACTGTCAATTGTGGGAGAACCAGTGTTACTTTGTTACTAAGTACCTATTGCTGTCAAATCCTGAATTTACCAGTTAGACAAATGAGGCTGTGCCAACTACCAACTACAAGTCCTTGACAAAGTTACTCAATCTCCTTTTTAAGCCTTTCTCATTTGCAAAAAGGGCATACTATGGGTTTTATAGGATTAATGCATGATACACTGTATGTAAGGTGATTGGTATAGTGTCTTGTACTAACTGCTAAAACTTGTTAATAATTACTATTATTGTATTAGTTGTTCTCGCAGTCAAAATCCTAAACACACTTTGGGTATGAGCAAATTCAAAGACTCATTGAAAGCACAATTTCTTGGAGTGGAACTCAGGCATCAGTAGTTTTCTAACACTACCCTAGAATTTAACAGTTGTTCATTTAGCATATTTGTGAAGCAAAATATCAGTCTGGAGTACACAGTACCAAGAGCCAATCTTATTGGGCCAGGCCCAACTTTTTAAAAAATATACTATAATGTCATTTCCTAACTTTAGAGTATTACACAGAACAGCTCTAGAAGAGCATGGTAAGGAAGACATAAAATGGAATTTCAGTCATCTAAAGAGAAAATCTTCCTAACTACTGGCACCTGGGTAATTTGTCTTTCAAAATCTAGAGCTAGCCAGAGATATAGCTCAGTGGCATAAGCGCCTGCCTGGCAAGTGCAAGATCCTAAGTTCAATTCCCAGTACCAAAAAAAAAAAAAATCTAGAACTGAGTAGCCAGGTGTGGTGATGCATGCCTATAATTCCAGGACTCAAGAGGCTGAGATAGTAGGATTGCCTCAAGTTCAAGGCCAGCCTGGGCTACATAGCAAGTTCAAGGCCAGCCTGGATTACAGAGTGAGACCTTGTCTCAACCCCCTCCCCAAAATGTAGAGATGGGCAATGGAAATTTGGTTTATTTTGGTGTGACAAAAAAATTTATGATTAGATTGTGGTGATAATTACCTCAGTTTAGCATGGGTAAATATACTAAAACCCACTTTAAATAGGTGGATTATATGTTATGTTAATTATATCTCAAGAAAGTTGTTTAAAAATCTAGGGAAGGAAGAATCATACACTTGGCATGAAAAGATCAAGTCAAAGTTATGTAAAATTAAGGCTTTATGGTGCCCTAATTCTAGTAAAATGTACCATACTTGTTTGTTTTAGTGTGAACTTGCTAATCTAGGTATAGTACTGCACATACTAGTTGTTCAGGTTTAGACAAGTCTCTTAACCACTCTGAACTCTAGTTTTCTCACCTCTAAAATAAAGATGATATCTACTTTGCAAATATTTCATAAACTTTTGTTGATCTGATAAATGATAATGTTAATATATATCACTTATTGGCATTCCTATGTGCTGGACACTGAAAGATGAAAAGACATTGTCCTGCCTTATGGTACACAGAGTACCATAGAAGACAGACATGCAAAAAAAGACAGTGGAAATGTGCATAATGCAAAAGCATTGGGCACAATGGGGAAGAAATACCTGAATCAGCCTGGGAAAATCAGTAAGACATCACTTAGGAGGTAGTTGTGCTGGAGCTAAGAGTTAAAGGTTGAGTAGTAGCTTGTCAAATAGTAAAGGGGCAAGGAAAGACAAGACCTTTGTAGGAAACTCAGTGCAGGGGGATAAGGGTGTTTCATTACTGCTGAACTTTAAAGTGTATATGCAAAACATACACAGATGAAGCAAGAAGGTAGGAGTTAGATCCTAAATTACCTTTATACCATGCCAGGAATTTGTGTTTTATCCCATATATATGGTAGCCATTGCAGAATTTTGAGCTGACATGTATATGACATCACCAGGATCTTTTCATTTGTTTTAGAGAGGTTATTCTGTCAGCCACTAGTGAAATGGATTGGGGACTTTGTCACTGGAGACAGCAAACAGTTAGAAAGCTATTGCAAAATTTGAGAAGATTGATAAATGCTTGACCTAGCACAGTGGCAGTGTGAATGGAGTGAGATGGCCTCCATAAAATCATCAGGACTTGTTGATTGACATGATATAGGAAATGAGGGACGAGGATGAGTCAGGATGACCTCTTGGGGTTCTGACGAAGGCATCTGGGTGAATGATGGTACATTGAGATAGTAACTACTGGCATAAACACCTTGGTAGGTCAGGCTGATTTCCACCTCCATCATTCCCATAATAAGTTTAAGGCTTGAGGGTCTTGGGGGAAGTTGTTTGATTTGTTTTATGTAAAAACACAGGATGCTAAATCCCTCCCCTTGAGACCAGAATATTAGTTGCTTGCTTCACCACAGTAAAAAGGATACTCATGAAATTCAAGATTTGGGGAAAACTGGGGGAGGATAAGAACACCAGTTTTTGCTGCTGTTTTAGCAAACTGGTAACCTAAGTAAGGATTTGGATGAATTAACATATCTCATGTCCAGATCAGCCTGGATTTTTCTCTTTCTCTGTGTTCTGGTGTGTCTGCCACTCAGATTATAGCATGCAGTTACCTATTATGTACAATGCTTGGTCTCTGTGCTCATGCAAGATAGTAGCCCAGCTGCCAAGATGTCTGGATAATGGTGGGGTGGGGTGAAGTCAAGTCTTCAGCTACAAGACCTCCCCTGGGGCTAAGTGAAAGCTGGCTTTTTTGAAATGGTCTCTGTTGGTAATTAACAACATATCAAGAATACCTCAGTGTCAAATAAAGAGGATTTGTAGGCACAGTGCTGTGGGTAGTTGATCCTAATCTTATTCAAGAAAGCTGTTAACTCTGTGAACATTAGCATTCTGCCAGGTAATGGGATCTAGTCCTTGGCACCTCCTAGACACACTGATTCTTACAGATTTGGACCTCTTTTTCTGGTCTGGCTTCCACTACCCTGCTTCCATTCTGTCTTTGAAATCAGTGAATACTAATTTACTTTATCACTAGCAAATGTCTGAATAATAGAGGGCTGGTTTTGTTGTGCCTCCTGTTACAATGAAAATGTGCACTGCATATATTTAACAGGCTACATCAATGTGTAAGGCTTTTTGCAGAAATGGATAAGCTTCTGAATAATCCGCAGAGGGGCAGTTTTGAGTATATGGCAGTCCCTCTTATTAGCTGTTGCTTGAATACAATCAGACAGACAAAATCTACTCGTTTAGAATATTGGTTCATGACCACATGGTCTTGAGCAAAGTGACCAGTCTCGAATGGCTGCGCTCTCTCTGGGCTGCAGGTTGCTAGGGCTCGGGCTGTCGCTGTTTTCCCCGCCGAAAAGGGGCGGGGTGGGTTGATGTGTTAAAAAAAAAAAAAAATATGTAGTCTGCCTCTCCACAGAGGTAATGATTCGTGGAAAGAAATGCCGTTAAGCCGTAGGATGGTGACGATAGGTTGGGGTTTATTTTATTTTATTATTTTGGTTTTTTTCCCCCAATTCTGCGACGCATTAACCCTGCTGCTATTGGGACGTTCTCTGCTCAGCCTATTGGCTGAGCCCAGGAGCCGCCGTCTGCCAATCGGGTGATGAAAGGCAGACAAATCTACCCCGCCACCAGCAAAAAACGGCGCGTAACCCTTGCGGTGCCGGCCCAGCCGCGCCAGAGCTGGCGCGGGGAAAGGGAGATAGGTGCCACCAGCTGCTGTAGCTGTTTGGGGCGGGTCGGCTTCTTCTGCTTCTCAGGACCAAATAGCGAGTTAGCGGGCTGCAGCAATGCTCGGCAAGGTGAGAAGCTGGGTAGAAATCTGGCGGGGGGCTACCCTTTTGTTCCTCTTCTGCCACCTGGGTTACGTTTGTGGGCAGATCCGCTACCCGGTCCCAGAGGAGTCACAGGAAGGGACTTTTGTAGGGAATGTCGCCCAAGATTTCCTGCTGGATACAGACAGTCTGTCAGCTCGTAGGCTGCAGGTCGCTGGAGAGGTGAACCAAAGACACTTCCGTGTGGATTTGGACAGCGGAGCCCTGCTCATCAAGAATCCAATCGATCGAGAGGCACTGTGTGGGCTCAGTGCCAGCTGTATCGTGCCCCTGGAGTTTGTAACCGAAGGGCCTTTGGAAATGTACCGAGCGGAGGTAGAGATCGTAGATGTGAATGATCACGCCCCCCGATTTCCGCGGCAGCAGCTGGACTTAGAAATCGGAGAGGCAGCTCCTCCAGGACAGCGTTTCCCCTTGGAAAAGGCTCAGGATGCAGACGTGGGGAGCAACTCCATCAGCAGCTATAGGCTGAGCTCCAACGAACACTTTGCGCTGGATGTCAAGAAGCGCAGCGACGGCAGCCTCGTCCCAGAGCTGCTCCTGGAGAAGCCTTTGGATCGGGAGAAGCAATCGGACTACCGCCTGGTGCTGACTGCTGTGGATGGAGGGAACCCCCCGAGATCTGGCACTGCAGAGCTCCGGGTATCAGTGCTGGACGTAAACGACAACGCCCCAGCCTTCCAGCAATCCAGCTACAGGATTAGCGTGTTGGAGAGCGCGCCAGCAGGAATGGTGCTCATCCAGCTCAATGCCTCTGACCCGGACCTGGGTCCTAGTGGTAATGTCACCTTTTCTTTCAGTGGTCACACCCCTGACCGTGTGAGAAACCTCTTTAGCCTGCATCCCACTACTGGAAAGCTTACCCTGCAGGGGCCCCTAGATTTTGAGAGTGAGAATTACTACGAGTTTGATGTGCGGGCTCGAGATGGGGGTTCTCCAGCTATGGAGCAACACTGCAGCCTTCGAGTGGACCTCCTGGATGTAAATGACAATGCCCCCCACATCACTGTGACCTCAGAGCTTGGAACTCTCCCAGAGAGTGCAGAACCTGGCACCGTGGTGGCACTTATCAGCGTGCAGGACCCTGACTCTGGGTCAAATGGTGACGTGAGCCTTCGTATCCCTGACCACTTGCCTTTTGCCCTCAAGTCTGCCTTCAGGAACCAATTTTCCCTGGTGACTGCTGGGCCCTTGGACCGAGAGGCTAAATCCAGTTATGACATCATGGTTACTGCTTCTGATGCTGGGAACCCTCCTCTGAGTACCCACAGGACTATTTTCCTCAATATTTCTGATGTGAATGATAACCCACCCTCTTTCTTCCAGAGGTCACATGAGGTGTTTGTTCCCGAGAACAATCGCCCAGGGGACCTGCTTTGCTCCCTTGCAGCCTCTGACCCTGACTCTGGCTTAAATGCCCTTATCTCTTACTCTCTCTTAGAGCCCAGAAATCGAGATGTGTCAGCTTCCTCATTCATCTCTTTGAACCCCCAGACAGGAGCTGTTCATGCTACTCGATCATTTGACTATGAGCAAACACAGACTCTGCAGTTTGAGGTGCAGGCCCGGGACAGGGGAAACCCACCCCTTAGCAGCACTGTGACAGTTCGTCTATTTGTGCTGGACCTCAATGACAATGCTCCAGCTGTGCTGCGCCCTAGGGCCAGGCCTGGTTCCTTATGTCCCCAAGCACTGCCTCCATCAGTTGGCGCTGGCCACCTGGTCACAAAGGTGACCGCTGTGGACTTGGATTCAGGTTACAATGCTTGGGTTTCTTACCAGCTCCTCGAGGCCCCAGATCCCAGCCTGTTTGCAGTCTCTCGATATGCTGGGGAGGTGCGGACAGCTGTTCCCATCCCAGCTGATCTCCCACCACAGAAGCTGGTCATTGTGGTGAAGGATAGCGGTAGCCCACCACTGTCTACCTCTGTTACCCTCTTAGTGTCCTTAGAGGAAGACACTCATCCAATTGTTCCTGATCTTCGAGAATCTTCAGCTCCCAGGGAAGGAGAATCCCGTCTGACCCTGTATTTGGCTGTGTCTCTTGTGGCAATTTGCTTCGTGTCCTTTGGCTCATTTGTGGCACTACTCTCCAAGTGTTTTCGTGGAGCTGCCTGTGGAGTGACATGCTTTCCTGCTGGCACCTGTGCCTGTCTCAGCAGATCTCGAAGGAGGGAGGGGCTTCCTCCTTCCAATGGGATTCTCCGAATCCAGCTAGGGTCAGATGATCCTATCAAGTTTGTTGATGTGGGAGGCCACTCTCACGGCTGCACACCCTTGGCTTCTGCACCCACTCGGAGCGATAGCTTCATGATGGTGAAGTCACCCAGTGCACCTATGGCAGGGGAGCCTGTTCGCCCAAGCTGTCCACCCTCTGATCTTCTCTATGGGCTAGAGGTGAGACATTTGCAGACTCAGCCAATGCTTGAGTGTTATTCTGGTCCAGGCAGATGGCTGGGCCATATCCCAGAAAGTAGTGGCCTCCTTGTAAGAGCCCTCAATGATGTCACTGTCTTTGTGAATAATAGCTATGTGATAAATGCTCTGTTTTAAAAGTTTTGTGAATTAACCGGGAAGTTGTAACAGGTTATCACTTGGGAATGGGTTATGCCCGTTTTGGAGTGTAAGGAATGAAAGTAATTGATGGTCAAGAACCAGGCAATCGTGGAAGCATGCTGGTGTAATGTGGGCACATAGAAAGCTGGAGTGCACAGGAGTGGGACGTGCCAGGTAGTCACCTAAACCCAGGGCTGCTTTCTCTGCTCTTCCTCAGTGACAGAGTCAGGTCTCAGGCACCTTAACTCTAGATTACAGTTTCCCATTGGGTTGAGAAGGGACCAAAACCTGCCTCATGGTACTGAGTACTCTCTGGCCCACCTTGAAAAGGTCTCTCCACTTGAAGCACAACAGAAAACAAAGAGTAGGAGAGAGCCAAGGGAGTGGAGAGGTACAAACAAAGGTAAGAGGAGAAGTCTGTGTTCTAGGTCCTTAGGATTCCTGATCAGATCCCTGCTGGGATTTGAACTAGATGCAGTAGATTGAATGCATTATCTCTTTGGGGGAAAAAAGCAGTAAGTGAAACCATGATGTCAGAAAACTGATTTACAGTTAAGGAACTCAGAGACAGTCACCCTGTAATGGAGAGATATCCCTTCCATGTTCAGGAAAGTACAGCTTTCCTGAATTTGGTGAAACCATAAAGTTTAGAGGCCATGCCAAGCTACCCTTGTAGGTATCATAGATCAGCCTCATAAATGTTTCCTTACCCACAAGCTATGATCCTCATTCTATATCCTGAGTCAAGGATCTCAGAAAAGCTAAGTCTTGAAGTCATCGGCAGACACTGAGATTCTCCTCAAAGCATTACTGGAGTCTCAGAGCAAGACTTTAGGGGTCCTAGCAAATCTTTTCTCTTACCCTAGAAGCATTGACAGGATGGGATAGGGGAGGGAGGAAGCACATAGGCTTTGCTCCTCTCAGAAGGAAAAAGGTTTGTTGGTTCAAGCAAAGTAGTAGAAGCTTCTGAAGTCATGCAGGAAGTTGCTGGGACAGAACGCTGAGGAGTTTTGTATCACTTTGTCTTCCCTGTTGAGCACCATCTGAGCTGTCAAACTTTGCTGCCAAGGGGGCTGAATCAACCTGCAGCGTGAAATGAGTGGGGAGGTAGCAGGCTTCTGTGACATAGATTTGCAATGCCCGTTCCCAAGGTTTCCAGGGCTGAGGCGACTTTATAATTGGTTGAGAGCAGACAGACTTTTTGGCCAATCAAACTCAGAGCCGAGGTGGGGGACCTGCTCTTCCTGCCCGCCTCTTCTCCTCCAGCTCCCCAGCTCCACTCACATTTAACTCCCCTTCCCCCCACCCACCCCCGCCATTTGGTGACTAAGAACTGCTGCAGGCAGGCAAACCTCGGAGCAGTTTTTAAGAGACTGGATGGAGGCATAAGAGATTTCAGCTGCTGCATTCCAAGCCCTGGGTCCACCTTGGAGACAGGACAGCACAGAGTTACTCTCCAGGAAGGGACTTCTGGGTCATGGGGCTCAAGACACCCCCACAGCTCCCTGGGAAATGGCAAGTGCTGTGCATGTTGTCCTTGTGCTGCTGGGGCTGGGCGTCTGGGCAGCTCCGTTACACAGTGGTGGAAGAGTCTGAGCCGGGGACCCTGGTGGGGAATGTTGCTCAGGATCTGGGCTTAAAGGTAACAGATCTGCTGAGCCGCCATCTGAGGTTGGGTTCTGAGGAGAATGGGCGTTATTTTTCCCTGAGCTTAATGAGTGGTGCTCTGGCAGTGAATCAAAAGATTGACCGAGAGAGCCTTTGTGGAGCCAGCACCAGCTGCCTGCTGCCAGTACAGGTGGTAACTGAACACCCCCTGGAGCTCATCCGTGTTGAGGTAGAGATCCTGGATCTCAATGACAACTCTCCAAGCTTTGCCACTCCTGAGCGAGAGATGCGCATCTCAGAATCAGCAGCACCTGGGGCACGGTTCCCACTGGATAGTGCCCAGGACCCGGATGTGGGCACCAATACTGTGAGCTCTTACACTCTCAGCCCCAGCAATCACTTTTCTTTGAACGTGAAGACCCTAAAAGATGGGAAGCTATTCCCAGAGCTGGTGCTAGAGCAGCAGCTGGATCGTGAAACTCAGGCAAAACATCAGCTGGTGCTCACTGCTAAGGATGGGGGCACCCCTGCCCGCTCAGGGACCAGCCTTATCTCCATCATCGTGCTGGACATCAATGATAATGCTCCAGCCTTCCAGTCCTCGGTTCTCCGTGTGGGACTCCCAGAGAATGCACCCATAGGCACACTGCTGCTCCGCCTCAATGCCACTGATCCTGATGAAGGCACCAATGGCCAGCTTGACTATTCTTTTGGAGACCATACATCTGAGGCAGTGCGGAGTCTCTTTGGCCTGGACCCTAGCAGTGGCACAATCCATGTGTTGGGTCCAGTAGACTTTGAGGAGTCAAATTTCTATGAAATTCATGCAAGGGCCAGAGATCAAGGACAGCCAGCCATGGAGGGCCACTGTGTGATTCAAGTGGATGTAGGGGATGCCAATGACAATGCTCCTGAGGTGCTGCTGGCCTCTTTAGTCAACCCCGTTCTGGAGAGTACACCGGTGGGCACTGTAGTGGGGTTGTTTAATGTGCGGGACCGAGACTCGGGCAGAAATGGTGAGGTGAGCCTGGTTATCTTGCCAGAGCTGCCATTTCAAATTAAGCATTCTGAGAACCACTACTCTCTGCTCACCAGCCAGCCCTTGGACCGCGAGGCTTCATCCCATTACATCATCGAGCTGCTGGCCAGCGATGCTGGCTCACCTCCCCTGCACACACACCTCACCATCAGGCTCAACATTTCAGATGTTAATGACAATGCACCCCACTTCACCCACCAGCTCTACACTGCTTACATCCCAGAAAACCGGCCTCCAGGCTCCCTTCTCTGCACTGTGGCTGCCTCAGATCCAGATGCTGGGGATAACGCCCGCCTCACCTACTCCATTGTGGGGAGTCAGATTCAGGGGGCCCCGGCCTCCTCCTTTGTGTACGTCAACCCTGAGGACGGAAGGGTCTTTGCCCAGCGTACCTTTGACTATGAGTTGCTGCAGATGCTGCAGGTCGTGGTGGGCGTTCGAGACTCTGGCTCTCCCCCACTACATGCCAACACATCTCTACATGTGTTTGTCCTTGACCAAAATGATAATGCCCCGGCCGTGCTGCACCCTCGCCCGGGCAGGGAATTCTCAAACCCCCAGCGTCTCCCTCGCTCTGTTCCTGCTGGCTCCTTGGTTACCAAGGTGACAGCCGTGGATGCTGATGCAGGTCACAACGCGTGGCTTTCCTACTCCCTGTTGCCACAGTCCACAGCTCCAGGACTGTTTCTGGTGTCTGCACACACTGGTGAGGTGCGCACGGCCCGGGCCTTACTGGAGGATGACTCTGACACCCAGCATGTGGTGGTCCTGGTGAGGGACAATGGTGACCCACCACTGTCCTCCACAGCCACAGTACTGCTGGTTCTGGAGAATGAGGACCCCGAAGAGATGCCCAAATCCAGCGACTTCCTCTCACACCCTCCTGAGCGCTCAGACCTTACCCTTTACCTCATTGTGGCTCTAGCAACCGTCAGCCTCTTATCCTTAGTCACCTTCACCTTTCTGTCAGCTAAGTGCCTTCGGGGGAACGCGGATGGGGACACGGGAGGGGGGCAGTGCTGCAGGCGCCAGGACTCCCCGTCCCGGGAATTCTATAAGCAGTCCAGCCCTAACCTGCAGGTGAGCTCTGATGGCACACTCAAGTACATGGAGGTGACACTGCGGCCCGCGGACTCGCAGAGCCATTGCTACAGGACGTGCTTTTCCCCGGCCTCCGATGGCAGCGACTTCACCTTCCTCAGGCCGCTCAGCGTGCAGCAGCCCTCGGCTCTGGCGCTGGAGCCCGAGGTCTTCCTTTCCCGCGCTAATACGCTGCGGGAGCGGAGCCTCACCCAGGTGAGGGCTGGGCGCCGCCCAGGGCGACCCCTGGGGGCGGTGTTGGAGAAGCCGCCCGTGCACCTGAGGGATGGACGTCGCATCCCTCCTCTCAGGCTGGCTCAGCTGCTGGCTGCGTTCCGCCCAATGCACGGGATCGTTTGGACCGAAGGAGCGAATCAGAGGAGTGGTTGGGGCAGGTTAGGGGCTTGCGCACCGGGAGGTGGTGGTAATAACGGGCGAAGAGCATAATGGGACCCTTGCTCCCACCCTCGCCCTCAGAAAAGGAAAGGGGACCCCTGAGTTTCCAGTGAACTTTTAGCGATTTCGATGGGGTCCGGGGTAGGGGCTGTCAAAGACTCAGCTGGCCAGCCCCCTCCCACACGCTGCACTGGGAGAAACTACATCTAGTTTCTCTCCAGTTCCTCACCACTCAGTCACCCAAAACCTTCCCTAGGCCTGCTTCTCCCAACCGCCTCTATCAACAGCTCCCACAGGGGTCGGGACTGGTGGGGCGAGCTCCCTGCAAGCCACACCCAGGACCCCAGGCTGTGCACCTGCTTCTTCACCCCCACGCACACACACCTGCGCCAACACACAGGCACACCAGGGCCACTGCCAAGGTCGTAGGGCTGTCCCCAGCCCACTCACAGCACAGCTCCCTTCTGGCGGGGACAGAGGCGTTCATGGTTGACCCTGATGCCCAGGTGAGGGCTGAAGGTCCCTATAGCTCAGGGTGTGGTGTGGACAGAGGGCCTCCTCCCAAACCTCTGCTGGTGCCAAAGGTGGGGACTGTCTCCTCTGAGCCGACCTGAGCCTTGTGTGGGCTCCTGAACTACGAAAGTGACTCTGGGTCCTCTTGGTGTGGGGCGAGCGGGATTATGTGACCTGTGGACCACTGGTGCTACTGGGCCTGGGGCTCAGTACTGAAGGCAGAGGTCCAACAGGCCAGAAGCCTTGGCCAAGCAGGCAGGTGGGCAGAGCTGGTTTGGCCCAAGGTGTGGGGGTTGGGAGCACTGAAGCTGAAGATCAGACCTCTATAGACAGGGAACTCCTTCCTCTGGGAGAAAGTGGATACTACAGGCTCCGGATGCTCCTAACAGGCTTTTGGTTTGTCATGACCACAATGCGTTCAGTCATCTAGGGTCAGGGCTTTTGGAGTCACCAAAGTATCTGAGACTATACTGGGTAACCCCAGCACTCTGGGAGCCTGAGGCAGGATTACCAGTTTGAGTCCAACCTGGGTAATTTAGATCCTGTCTCAAAGCTAAAAATACCAGGCCAGGCGTGGTGGTGCACGCCTGTAATCCCAGCACTCGGAAGGCTGAGGCAGAGGTATTGCTCCAAGTTTGAGTCCAGCCTGGGCTACAAAGTGAGCTCAACACCAGCCTGAACTGCACAGCGGAACCTTGTCAAAAAAAAAAAAAAGAAAAAAAAAAGGCCAGAGACTAGCTCAGTGTGGAGACTCTGGTTCAATCCTCAAAAGAAAAACAAAAAAGTATCTAAGATGGCTGGCAAGTCCTTCCCGCTGAGGCAGACAGAAAGCCGTAGCCTTTGCCTGGTGCCAGGTGTATTCTAGTATGTAGGAAAATAGTAAAACGCACAAGTTTCCACAACTCTGGGAGCTGTTACACAAAATATCTCTGTGCCCCACCCTGCCCTTACTGAGTCAGGATTACTCTGAAGCAACACTCAGAGATCTTACTTCACACACTTTCCTGTAAAACCGAAGCACCTCATTTGACCATCCCACCACCACGGCTGGATGGGCACTGACATTCCCATCTGAGCTGCATGGTAGTCGGGTGACTTACTCAAGTTCATAGTAACTGATAGACTCTAACCCAAGCCTAACTTCAGAGTGTGTGCTTTCAATGGCTTGGCACCTGGATCTTGTAAAGCTGGACAAGAGACAGTTGACATCTGGGAAGAGGTAAGGGTGTGGTCCTTTCCCTTTTAGGGCCTTACATGTGGAGGAAATTCTTTGAGACTCCTCAACCCCAGCACCCTGTCATCATGTGCATTGTGTTCTGCCCACCATGGTCCCTCTCCTCCCATGATGATCTCTGCACCTCTATGTAGGTTCTGCTGTGTTTAAGAATACAGTGACTAAGGATTGGGCACCCTCTGTTCTTCACGGCAGTTCCAGAATGGTGCTCATGGCTCCATTTGCACTTGGAATGTTAGGCTTCTGGGTTCTGCACACATTAGTGACGTGTGGGCCTCTGTGTGAGTCGCTGGCAGTCCTGGTTTTCCTCCTCCCCGGTATAATCTGACATGCTCACACTCTCTGCTCCTGGGAGCAGACTTGAGAATTAATTACCAGCACACCCAGAACCAGCGAGGACATGGCTGCAGGAGTGCTTCTTGAGAGAGTGTGATAACACTCCCCCTGCAAGGACTGGGATTGACATGGTCATTAAGTAGCTGGCAGAGCCCCACACCTTCAACTAGGTTGTGGGTAACAACAGATCAGCCCCTTGGGAGCCCTGGAGACTTAGCTGGCTCTGCTTGGAGACTGTGGGAGCTTGATCCCTCTGGGCTCCATCCCAGCCATTTTCTCTGTCCCAGACAGAGCAGCCTTGTTCTGTCCTCCTGAGTCACAGGCCATTGTCTGGCATGGAGTTCTGGGGGTGAGAAGTGTCCCGGGGCTTGGATGCCCTGCAAAGGCCCTGACTGGCATGACTCCTAAATTAATAATGTATTTAGCTGTGGGAAGATATCCTTGAGAGCCAAGGGCCGGAGGAGGTGTCCCTCTGAATGTGTCGCTGCGCAACTTGGCATGAAAAGGGTTACCCAGAGCAGCAGCCATCTTGCTGCAAAGGATGCTTTGTTCCCAGCTGAGGGTCTGACTAATTTCATGCTGGGGCTGGTGGGATTCTTCTCTAAATGCCTCCTCTGCTGCTTTTGGAGACCTTCTCCATGCTCCTCCCTCCACTGCCACAAAAGATACGTTCAGTCCCTGGCTCCAAAGCTCTGAGTCTGAGAACAGGGAAGAGGCCATTTCTTCAGCCACAGAATCTAGACTCACTCACTGTGACAGATGAAACGTTATTTCCTTTTAGACCCTGATACCTCAGACCTCTGAGTCCTGCAGTATTTTTGTGTTGTTTTGTTTTCCAGCTCTCTCAGAAGATGAGGGCATTCCTTGCATGCCTTCTGGCCCAGGCCATCCCCAGGGACTCAGGTGACACCCTGACTCTGCACAGTACTCAGACCCTCTCCTCTGTTTTCTCCACAGCAAGCCCCGCCCAACACGGACTGGCGTTTCTCTCAGGCCCAGAGACCAGGCACCAGCGGGTAGGTGACTGCTTCTCCAGCCCACCCTCTTCTCTGCGGCATTTTCTCAGCGATCAGGATGACGTGGGAGGAGATGGGTGGGAAGAGATGGGGGGAGGGCTCAGCATTGCTTCAAATGGTTCTTCCCCTCAGTCTGAGATTTGGGGAAGGTTTTGTTGTGTGGAGGGCTGGTTCACAGACGCCAGGAGGAAGAGGCGCTGCCCTGACAGTTTCGGAAGCTAAACACACACACTTGTGCGTCCTTCCCTTCTCCCCACCACCTGCATGCTTTCCTGCCTTCGGAGGGCCCTGTGGGACCAGAAGGTGTTGTCTGGGTGAACAGGAGGCTTTTTATCCCCACCTATTGCCAGCATGCCCCTGCTCCAAGTTAAGTCGGGCTCCAGCCTGACCTGGGGCTGGGCCAGAGGAACACAGGCCAAGCAGGGCTACCAAAGGGGGCTGTCTGCAGTCAGGCTTCCAGGAGGGAAGGAGAGGTGGGGCGGGACCTGGGGCGCTGCGGGAGCACACAGATGGCACGCTGGAGGTGAGGCTGGGGCGCAGAGCCCCCAGGGAGGGCGGGTGGGAGGAGGTAGGTCTGGTGCCTCTTCCCGCTGCTCTCCGGCCTCCATTAGTCCCAGCCTGTCTGCCAGCAGGGCTTTTGCTCGGTCCCTCTCCCTGCACTCGGCCTGCCCTCTGCCTCTCTCATCTCCCTGCTCCCCTCAGCCTCCATTGCCCTCGGCGATGGTCTCTCTCAGGCCCTGTCTTTCTGCTGCACCTCTGTCCCCACCACTTGTGTCACCTGCCCTGACGGCCGCCTGCGATGGCGGGGCTGCTCCGTAGCTGTGGAAGGGTGAATAAGTGTGACTGTCCCGTAGGCTCAGTCTCAAGTCTCCTTTTCTGTCTCTGCCTCCGGAGCCTGGCTGGTCCTTGACCGCTTTTCTGTCTCCCTGTGCATTATTTCCTTGTCTCTCTGTGTCCCTCTGCCTCACGACTTCTGCTCTCCTCTCTTCTCAGCCTTGCTGTGCCTGCGCTTCTGTCTCTTTCTGTGTCTCTGTTTCTGCTTCCCTAAGTCTCTTTCCCTGCTTCACATTATCACCTCTTTCCTCCTGTCCCTTCCTCTGAGCCCGTCCCTCTCTCCTGTCTGTACTTGTGGCCTGGCCAGCACACACAGCCCCCTCTCTGCCCCCCACACCGAGCCTTTGATCACTGTCTCCTGCGCTCACCCTCCCACCCCAGCTGCCCCAGCTGCTCATTTCAGCCCCTTAGTAATTCCTGTGGAGACAGGAACCCCCTGCGGGGGCGGGGGACTTCAGCGGAAAGAGCTTCAGTGGGCCTGAGGAGAGCCATGGGCTCTGGGCCAGGCCTCCCTGGTGGAAGCCCAGGACTGGAAGGAGGCAGCCAAGGAGCCCCAGGTAGAGGGCAGACGCAGGGGCTTGGCTCGGGCTGCCTCCCCTGTCCTTATCTGCCTGGATGCTAAGATGCTGAGCTTCAGGCTCTGTCCTTTCTCCCTCTCCCAAACAACTCCTCCCTGCCACGAGAACACAAGAGGCCTTGGTGTGCAGTGCAGATTCCAGCTCTGGGGCGGGCCCAGTCCTGTCCTGGCATCAGAAATGCCAGTCACTTCCTAGAAGGGCCCCCAACAGGTGGCAAACCAGAAGACTGATGCTGCGCTGGTCCCTCCCTCCATCCCAGCTGTTTCTCTTCTCCTGGGCCCCTGCCCCTCCTCCCCATAGCTATCCATTCAATCATTCCTGGGTTCACCCATTCAGCAAATGTTTATTAAACATTTGCTATGAGCCAGGTTCTGTGCTTTACATCTGTTCCTTTTTATTTTATTTTTTTTCCGGTACCGGGGATCGAACTCAGGGCCTTGTGCTTACCGGGCAAGCACTATACACCACTGAGCTATACCTCCAGCCCTGGTTCTGTGCTTTAAAAATGAACACGCAGGCCGGATCCCTGAACTCATAGGTTTTGAGGCCAGCAGAGGAGAAAAAATTGACAACAGGTCTCACACACACACACACACACACACACACACACACACACACACCTAGTTACAGATCATAGAAAGTAATAGAAGAGAGGATGAGGTGAGTATAATGAGAGGGTCAGGGAGGCCTAGTAGGAGGTGACCTCTGAGCCATAGCTATGAAAAGCACTGGGGAATTTGTATTCCCTCTGCCCATCTCCAGCCCAAGTCCTGGACCTGAGAACCGCACCAGTTGCTTCCCACGCACCCGGTAGGGTGAGCAAGCACTTTACTCTGCTTCAAATCCCTTCTCCTCAGTGAGAGGCCTAGCAGCCTAGTATTTATAGTGAGCTCTTAGGGAGATGGAGAGAAGGCCCAGGCGCTCGCGCTCTCTCATCCTTAGTTAACTTGCCAAGGATGAGCGGAACATTTCTGATTCAGCTCGAAAGCAGCCAAGATAAAACAACATTAGGGGCTCATCCAGCAAGTTCCCTCCTTCATTCAGTAATCACTGAGCACCTTCTGTAGAGCAGGCAGTGTGCCAGGTGTGTGAGAGATCAGACATGGCCCCTGCTTCTCGAGAAGTATGCAGTGTGTTGAAAGAGACAGATATTAACCAAATAACCACAAAACATAAACGTAGGGCTACAATTATCACAAGTGATTTTACTTGGTGGTAAAAGATTATAAAATGGATTTGACCTAGCCAGGAAAGAGGAGGACACCCTGGAGGAAATGAGGCCTGAAGGATGAATATGAATTAACCAACTAGAGATAAGGGAAGAACCATCTATGTGGAGGGAGGAGCATATGTAAAGGTCCTGGGGTGAAGCCTCTTGGGATTAACAGAATGGCAGGGAGTTTTCTCTTTGCTGCCATTCTGATGAGCCGATGGGAATGAGGGGAGACTTCTGTCATCCAATCTAACTGTGGTTCCACCCTCCACTGCCGCCCTGGCCCACTATCTTGTCCACTGCCCGGTAGCCCACCTTGTGCAACCCATCCAATCAGACGCACTTGGTGTGCAGCAGAACCAGTGTTGAGGTTTGCAGTGAATCCACTTCAAGCCAACACTAGGACATGCTGACGGAAGAAAAGACTCACATTCTCAAGTCTTTGCCTGTCTCTGCCTCCTCCTTACTACTATCCCTTCTCAGGTCATCCCTTTGGTGTTTTGTTTTGTTCTTGCTTTTTCTGAGACAGAGTGTTGGTTGCTATGTAGTTCAGGCTGGCCTTGAACTCACTATGTAGCCCAGGCTGGCCTTAAACTCGTGGTGACCCTCCTGTCTCAGCCTCTGGAGTGCCAGGGTTATAAGCATGCACCACCAAACCTAGCTGATCCTTTTGGCTTCTGATCCTGACAGCTGTTGTCCCAAGCTCAGAGCCCAGGCCAGCATCTCTCCCTTCTGGGCTGCAGCCTGGGCCACACCCTGCCTGTGCAGCTGTTCTTCCCCTCAGCCAGGCAAGGCACTGGCAGACTGGCCTCCGTCCTGACCCTGTCCCTTTGGTAGCTCTGAATGGGCTTCAGTTTCCCAGTGCTGGAGCCCTTCGCGTCCCTCCTCCTGAGATGCATCTCCCCGCTCCCGCCACAGACGGGCCATTCACCGAAGAGTGGCTTAAAGTTTCTGCTTATACAATGTTACATGCTTATTATAGAACATGAGAAAGAGAAAAATCTTAAAAGAGAACTAACCCATCACTGTATAACCCGGTCAGAACCATCACTAACTTTTTAATATTAAAAACTTCAGATTTATGCAAAGTAGAGAGAGACGGTGTGGTGAACCTCTATGGAACCATCGCCCCATCTTGTGTCACCTTATCCGCTCCTGCATACCCCACTTGGCTTTTTTAAAGCAAACTCAGCTAGCATATAGTTAAATTTGTATTTTTGCTATCTTTATGAATTCTTTTTTTTTTTTAACACAAGATCTTGCTATATAGTTCAGGCTGGTCTTGAACTCATTATGTTGTCCACTCTGGCTTTGAACTCATAGCAGTCCTCCTGCCTCAGCTTCCAGGGGGCTGGGATTATAGGCATGTGCCACTACACCTGGCTTTAGATTAATTCTTTCTTAATATCCACATTTTCTATTCGATTGAGTTTCTCTTAAGATTCTCTAACACTTTTATTTTTTATTTTAATTAATTAATTTATTTATTTATTTATTATCTTTTTGAGACAGGGTCTCACAATGCAGTTCAGGCTGGCCTTGAGCTCACTTTGTAGCCCAGGCAGGTCTCGATCTTGCAACAATCTACCTGCCTCAGCCTTCCAAGTGCTGGGATTACAGGTGTGTGCCACCGTACCTGACTGTCTAACTTTTAGTGTAAAAGTTTTTCTTCTTATTTATTGAATCATCCACATTTTTATATGTATCTTTTCAAATGTTTTTGTGTAATCAAAAAGCATATGCAAGTTTCCTTTCTAAATTTCAATTCACTTACATTGTCATAAGCTTGTTTACACTTGGAATATCAAGAACTTTCAGCTGGGTGTGGTGGCGCACACTTGTAATCCCAGCACTTGGGAAGTTGAGACAGGAGGATCCCTGTGAGTTCAGGGCCCGCCTGTGCTACAAACTGAATTCAAGGCCAGCCTAAATTGCATAATGAAACCCTGTCTCGAGAAGATTGAAAAAAAAACAAGAATTTTCATTCCCAGTCATCTGGTATGTTTCTTACCAATTAAAAAAAAAATAGTAATTGAGGTCATCCTGCCCGTTAGTATTGTAACCTATTTTTTCTTCTTTGAAATATATCAGGAGAATTTTTCCATGTCAATAAAAATTCTTCAAAAATGATTTAATTATTATATCATAATAATTATGTATAATAATAATTCCCCTCTCGTGTGGACATATATATGTGTTTTTAGGTGCTAATAAGCTCTTACTATGTTAAAATGATACATATGTTGGCCTGGTGTGATGGTACATGCCTGTAATGCCAACACTTGGGAGGCTGAAGCAGGAGGATCGCCACGAGTTCCAGGCTATCCTGGACTACATAGAGAGTTCAAGGCCAGCCTGAGCTATATAGTGAGACCCTGTCTCAAAAAACCAAAAAGATACATATGTATTTATATTTAACACAGTTATACCCAGACTGTTGTCAAGATGACTTTCCCAGATTTCTCACTTTTTTTGAGCATGATGCAGAGAGAATATTTTATTATAGCTCAGCCCATAAGATTCTTCTCTCTCTCTCACACATGCACGCACGCACGCACGCACGCACGCACACGCGCACGCACCGTATACCAGAATATAAACCCCTTACTGCAAGAAGTGTATTGATTATCCCTTAAATCCTAGGGCCTACTACACACACTGGCACATAGTAGGTGCTTAGGAAATGGTGAATGGTGCTTTTACTTTGCGCTTTCCCACTGACCCTGGAAGAGGCCCCTGCGTCTGCTGCTGGGGCTCCAGGGCTTCCTTACTGAAGCCCAGCATGCTGTTGGATGTAAGGTCACAGGCTTTGGAGGCGGAGGAGGCCTGCTTTAAGGTTCAGCTCAGCCACTTGCCAGCTGTGTGACTTTGGGGTCCCTGAGCCCTGATTTCATCTTCAGGAAAACAAGGACAATCATAACCCTTATCTGCAAGGTAGGACTGAGGATGAAGTAGGAGATAAATATATACTCCAGTTGACCCAGTACTTAGAGAACAGGGAGCTCTCAGTAAAGGGCTAAAAAAGAAGTCTCTGCTCATCTCTTGCCCAGCTTCAGAGGGCTGGCAGCCTGCCCATCCTGTCCCAAACTTCCCCTTGCAGCCTAGCCCATCATATTTCCAGGCCACCCTTCCAGCCGCCTCACCCCTCAATGCCACTACTCATCGTGCCCATGTCCTCCTAACCTGCGCTGCTGCTCCCTGCGGCCTCCCTCAGCAGCCCAAAGCTCTCCCTCCTCCTGCCGCTCTCCCCCTGTTACTCATTACACCCACCCTGGGCCTCAGCCACCTGCCTGAGAGCTCAGTCAGGCTAGAAGTGAGGACTCCCAGGTCTTCATGGAGACAGAAGTACCAGAAGCCCCATCTCTGGGCTCTTGCCCTCCTAGGGGAAGCCCCATCCTGGGTCCTCTCACAGGAGCAAGAGTGATGGTTAAATATGTGAATCCCATCCTGGCAAACCCCGTGTAAACATGGCGTCCACACCCTGGCAAACCCCATGTAAACATGGCATCCACACCCTTGCCCTGTGGCAGCTACACATTTCCATAGTCCTTTGAGCTCACCACGCTCCTTCTGCCGAGGACTCTGGCCAGAAGGGGTCCTCCCTCTGCCCGTTCGGGTCTCACAACACTCCACTCTTCTAACCTATTGAAAAGCTGAAAGAATTATATGATGGACATCAGACAGTTTCACTCGTCTAACTAGAGTCATCAACTGTTAAAAGTTTGCACCTTTGTCTCTGTGCTTGCGTGTGCATGTGCACACACACACACACACATAACACACACACACACACATTATTTTTCTGGATCATTTGAACATGAGTTGCAGACATCATAGAATTTGACACTTTAGTATAAATCCCCTAGGACACTTATATAACCACAAAACAGTTACTACATTTGAGGAATTTAACATTAATGGGATAATTTATAGTCCACTAGCAGATTTACATAAATATACCCAATATATCCTTTTAGCTTGTTTGTTGTTCAATGTATGATCCAGTCAATGAGCATGAATTGCATTTTGTTACCTTGCCTCTGCCTTCTTTATTATTATTGTTATTACTATTTTTTGGTTTATTGAAATAAGTTCTTACTATATAACTGAGGCTGGCCTTGAACTCATTATGTAGCCTGTGCTAGCCGTACACTCACAGTGATCCTTCTGCCTCAGCCTCCTAAATGCTGAAACTCTAGGGGTGTGCCACCACATCTGGCTTCTTTTTTCTCGTTTAATGTAGAATTACCCTCTCTACTTTAACAAAAAATGATATAAATATTTTTTAAATAGTCCAGATCAGTTGTCTTTTAAAATGGACTTGCTGACTATTTTTCTCATGGTTAGATTCTGTTTGAACAGTCTTGGTAGGAATAATCCATAAGTGATGTTATATATTTCCCACATCAGTTTGTCACATGAGCAATGTTTAGTTTGTTCAGTGTCCCAAAATCTCTCCATTAAAAAGGTTTCTGTGGTTGTTTATTTATTTTTTGCACCATTGGGGAATTAAACCCAGGATCTCATGTGTGCTAGGCATGTGCTCTGCCACAGAGCTACAGCCCCAGCCCAGCAATTTTTGTTTGTTTGTTTTGAGATTAAGTCTCACCATGTTTTTCACACTGGCCTTGAATCCTGGGCTCAAGAGATCCTCCTGTCTCAGTCTTCCAAGTAGCTGGGACTACAGGTACAAACCACTGTGGTCAGCTTTATAAAGACATTTTAAAATATTTGTGGTTGATGAGTAATCTGTGGATGTACTTTGCAATGTGGAGCGACACTTTGTCCAATTTTAGTAATTTAATATTCATTGATGACCCTTGCTTGAGTGTGTTTTCACATCAGTGGTTTCCAAGTGGTGGTTTTTAGTTGTTCCCCCCACATTTTATTTAGATGCTGTTCTCCAGCAAGTCACCTGGATAATTTGCTCAGATTTAAACTTGCTCCCCTTGCTCTGGAGGAGCCTAGACCAGCTGAGCTTCCTCACCCCAACTAGGTCAGGATTTTCCTTATGCGTCTGGTAGTGCCCTGTGCTTTGCCTCCTTTGCACCTGTCACAGTTGCAATTAAATCATTGCTCAGTGTTTTAAGTCAGCCTTGATTGCCAAGATAGGCTCTTTCTGCCCCATACACATCCACAGCTTTGTCCGCAGCACACTGTTGGTCATAATAACTGTGCAGTAAATCCTTGTTGAATATGTCAGTGCAGAATTCCAACTCTTCCCACTCTCAGGAGGGAAGGATGGTATTCTTGCTTTCCCCTCCAACCTTCATTTATGTTTGCTGTGACAGTGTGGAGGTGACACAGCCTGGCTGTGTGCTTTATTCTGAGCTTTAGACTGGGTCCATCTACTTGGGAATGGAGAAACCATAAGCAGAGACAGACCTAGTACAGTATAAAGAAGTTCTTGGCCCAGCTCATCTACCATGACAACACACACACACACACACACACACACACACACATACGCACATGCACACACGCACATGCACATGCACATACACACCCACATGTGCACGTGCACACACCACCACCACCACCACCACACCACAGACCTTGCCTTCAAGTCCTGCCCTGCAGCCCTTGCATCACAGGGACCCAACTCTCTCCCCTGCCTCTTACATCTGCTTGGACAATTGTTAAGGAACTTCTCTGAACCAGATGGTGCCAATGGGTCCCTAACAGGCAGGCTATATGTGTGCCAGGCTGCTTCGCTCCTGCAAAGTGAAATGATTTGATCCTTGAAGATAAAAAAAAAAAAAAGAATCATAGAAATTATCATGGTGGTAAAAAAATCTAAATTTACTTGGAATTCTTGAGGGTTCTTTTACAGTCTAATATTTTTGAAAATTATGGATTACTTCATGCTTTTTCAATGCACAGAGCTTCTGAATCCTAATTAGGTCCAGGTGCCAACTTGTACATCAGATGCCTCAGTAGGAAATGGGTACAATTGTTCCGCCTCACAGAGGTCACTGAGGTGGAGGAGCAGACAGTACAGTCACGGGGTGACTACGGCACCGCCTGACCCAGCCAATATGGGCTTACAGATCCCCTTGGACAAATTTTACATCCCCAAGGCCAAGGCTTCTGGGCTGAGGTTCTAGGGATCAGCAGCTGCCCTGGATTTCCATTAAGAAAGTGTCAGGGAAGGGCTTTGGGAAAGCTTTGATGAAGGAAGGCATGAGATTGGAGTTAGGAGTGGATCATCTCATGAAATAGGGGAAGACTCTTACATCAGATTTGAGTTATTATTTCCTTCTCCCTGCTGCACGGTTGCTTGGGGGCTTCTACATCTGCCCTTAAATGCTCTGGTCCCCACCCCTTTCCCTAGGTCTGAGACGTACTCTAAGCTTTCCACTGTCCTGCAGAGAAAGTCTAATGTCCCTTTCTGCATCCTCTCATGAGGGGCGGGGAGTGCAGTGTGTCAGTTGGTTTGGAGAACTGAAGGATGATGTGCCCCTCACACCCGACTTTGCTCAAAGGGGCAGATTTCCAGCATGAGGTCACAGGGACCACTAGATTTGGGGACCTTGGGAAGAAGCTAGGAGGGACATAAGCCAGCCTGGGCTGGCACCCTGCTCACCATCCCACTCTCTTCCTAGCTCCCAAAATGGCGATGAAACCGGTACCTGGCCCAACAACCAGTTCGACACAGAGATGCTGCAGGCCATGATCTTGGCCTCCGCCGGTGGTAAGTGGTGCCTGTCGTATGGTGGGATTGGAGGTGGGGGGCTTGGGTACCTCCTTTGGCTGCTGCACCCAGAGACTGGATACCAAAGGGCACAGTTTCTTTGAATCATGCAGCTGCTGAAAAGACCCATGATTTCAGGATATAGAGCCAGGTGAAAGAACAGCAAAGGAGGGCCAGGGATACAGCTCAGTGGCACAAGTGCCTGCTTGTCAAGTGCAAGGTCCTGAGTTCGATTCCTGGTACAAAAAGAAAGAAAGAACAGCAGAGGAATTGGGGGTCCTGTGGTTCCCAGAGAGAAGTGAACAAGTAACAATCTGTGGAGGTGTGGGGGTAGTGGTTACAAGTCTAGCTGTGGAGAGGATAGCATGGGGCAGGTCCTAGCTCTGCCACTTACCCCCCCTTGTGACTTTGATCAGTTTGCTCAGTTTTTCTAAGCTCAGTTTCCTCAGTCAAGGAAGTGGGGACAGCAGCCCCAAAGAGCTTTTGTGAAAACTGAAGGAGAGGCTACGGTAAAGCACAGAGGCCTGGGCCTGGCACTGAAGTCCTCAGGCAGTGAAAGTAGGTGTGAATGGCCCCAAGAGATGAAAGACTCCTTGTTTGGCTACCCTCACCTCCAGAACAGGGCTTTGTTTTTCTCACAGAGCTAGCAAAGAGCTTCACATGTGATAGGGATTCAGCCAATGGTGGCTGTCCCTGAAAAGTCACTCTGGTCCTGAACAGAGGAAGCAGAATAATAACATAAGTACTTAAGAGCACAGGCTCTGGAGGCAGTCTGGATTCAAATCCTGCCACCACCACTCAGCTGTTATTAAGCCTCTCTGGGCCCCAGCTTCACTCAGGAAATAGACACATTCGTAGACTTCATTGTGACGTTGTGTGGACCTAATGTAAGGCCTTCAGCACAGGACTGGTGGAGACAGAACACATGATTGACTGAACATATTTATTGACTGATAGGGATAAAAGGCTGAATTAGAATAATGCCTATTAATAAGCATTAGCTTCTGGAGCACCAAACTGGGGGCTCATAGGGAGGCTGGCAGAGGGTTAAGGCCCTGGCCTGCTATAGTGAACGGAGCCCAGCCATCCAGGACGAACCGGAAGTCACAGAGCCCACTGTCATCATGCTGGCTACACACTAGATACACTGTGAGATGCCAGTTACCCCAAGAGCCCCAGTTTTGAGCTCTGATTCTAACCCGCCTCTCCTCCCAGGTCCAGGCCCTTTCTACTACAAGCGATTCTGTCCGCATTTAGATCCCTTTTAGCCAGTAGAGCTAGAAGCCGAACTCTTAACACTCCAGATTCTCTCAGATTTAGGTTGCCAAATAAAATACAGGATGCCCTGTTAGATTTGAATTTCAGATGAACAAGTGTTACTGTAGCCTAAGTAAATTTCAAATGTTGCGTGAGATGGATTACACTACAAACTTATTGTTTACCTAAAATTCTCATATAACCCGACACCTTGCATTTTTATTTGCTCTTGTCTGGCAGCCCTGCCCAAGATGTCTGTGAGGTTTTGTGGGGCCAGGCGGTGGTTGATGACAGGTGGTAGGGGCCACCGGCCCCCTGGGGCAGAGCTGTCCCAGGTCTGATGGGGGTGTAGTCCCAGAGAGGCGAGCTACTGATTATGAAAGAGGCAGGCAGCTGGGCCTGGGGAGATGCCAGATCCAGCCCTTGAGGGAAGTAAATAGGTCTATTTAGCTTTTGTGGCCTTAAACCCTAAGGCCAGAAAAAGGCTTTTTAGCCTAAATCCAGATGTTAAAAACAGACGTGGAAGCAGTATTTATGGCCTAAACTCCTCCCTGAAGGTCTCCCTGGAGCAGGGCCGAGGTAGAACACTCCCTGTTGGGGCCCCACCCTGCCCTCCAGCCACCCTTCTGGCCCACAAGGCGCCTGACCCCCAGCTGCCCCAGGGCCCTGGGGAGTATACTCCGCAGTGGAGGTGGCAGGGTCAGGCCCTCCTCTCACTTTCACACTCACTTCCTAGCACTAGAGCCAGAGAGGTTTCTGGAGTTCAGCCCAGCCAGGCCTGTGGGGCTGCTGAGGGCAGCTAAGAGGGGCCCTTGGAAGGCTTTTTAAATAAACACTTGGAGGAGGTGTGCTCTCCAGGAAGCTGCGGTTTGCAGCTGACCAGCTCTGGTCTAGCTTCCTCAAGCCTCCCTGGCCACTCCAAAGTTTTTGCCTCAGTCCTGGGCTTGTCTGGGGGGGGAGGCAGGGGTAACCATGGGGCTGGTGCAGGAGGGGAGACCAGCTTACCCCACCTCCTCCAGCCAGAAGACGGTTTCTCACTGGTTTTCTAAAGGGACTTAGAGACTTGGGCGTAGTGAAAACCCGGGTCCTTGCCCAGAGTGAGTCTTGTGGAGCTGAAGATGTACAGGGAGGGGCCCCTGGACAAGTGACTGTATAGCAGGGGAAAGCTGGTGATCCAACTTCTTCCCCTCAGATCCTGGATGCGGAACCATTCCTGAGTGGTCCAGGGCCTGGGTCAGGATCACAGAGCTCCTTAACGGCAGAGCTGCCTGGACAGAGCTCCAGGCTCAGTCTCTGTCAGTTACACCCTGGATTCCCCAGTCTTCTCTTCCTCCTTACCCACCCCAATTTTGTGGAACCCCACCATGTGGGCAGGAGCTTGCTTTGCCATTTGCATCCACTCTGGCTGCTTCTCCAAGACCTTGGGTACTTGCAGGATGTGGGTATGCCTGACTTCTATTTTTCACTTCTGCTGCCCTTCTCCTGGTTTCTTTCTCTGCATTCCTTCCTCATTCTCTTCTGGTGCACACCACACACACACACACACACACACACACACACACACACACTCCAGTCTCCCCTCAAGCCCCTAAATCACTGTAATTCAGGCTCTTTGAAACCGGATCCGAGCCCTTCTCCTTCCACTTCCAGGCTCAAGCACGCTGGAGGTGGCAGGAGCTGGAGGGGAGGGGAGGGAGGGGAGGGGTGGGCGCCAGGGACCGTGCGCCTCCTGGAGTTAATTAGGGAAAACAGGGAAATGTCAAAACGAATGAAAAGGCTGGGGGAGGGGCGGCCAGGGGAAGGAGGGAGGAGGTGGGCAGCTGCTCCCTCTCTCCGGCTCCCTCGCCCTCCCCTAGAAGGCCGCAGCTGAGAGGATTTCACGTTTGAGGCTGCAGAAACCCGAGCGCTGGAGGCGTATTTCTGCTCTCTTCTCTTCTGCCCTCCCCCTCCGACCGCGGCCGCGGCACTGAGAGATTTCCTATTTCTCAATCCCTGGTTAGTATCCCAGGATTACGCAGCTTCTCCAGCCTTAGTCACCCTCTCTACCCTTTCCCGGGTCCAGGGCGGGGGCAGAGGGGACTGGGGACGCAGGCCCTTCTGCCTGCTGGGGAAGGATTGGGCTGGGCATGCCTGATGCTTTAACTCCCTCTCTGCCAGGATGGGTTCTGGGGCCTCTAGCCAGAGCCTGAACAGTCAAACTCCTGTTTGCCCCCAGTATCCTTCACCCAGACAGGGATGGTGTGGGGTAAAGAGGATGACACATTAGATGAAGAGAGCATTTAGCATTTGATGAAGACGGAGACAGCATTTAGTGAGCATTTGTCAAGTCCCTGCGCACTGGGTGAAGCACTGACTGGTTCACTCCCTGCAAAGGCCCTGTGAGGCTGCTTCTGTGCCTTAGCCTTTGCTGTGCAAATAGGTCAGGTTGCCTGGAGATCTTGTTAAAACGCAGATTTTTGAGAATTTGCACTTTAAATTAGTTCCCAGGTGATACTAAGCTAGGGCCAGACTGTGTACATCTCTGAGCCCATTCCTTCTGTTCAGTGGCTCATCAGGCTAGAGATGCTTTCTCATCTCACCTAGCTTGGCCACTCTGAGCCTCTACCTGCACTGCACTTATGGAGTCTGGTCCCTGGAATCATCATCTCAGGCTCCTAGGGTTAGATCAAAGAAGACCTACGATGAAACCAAAAATATAACCAGCTGCGAGGAAATTTAAAGTGGAAGTGTCCTGCCTCCAACAACTGCACACCTGGCTCTTGAATCTAGGAGTCCCCCTTGACTGAGGGTAGTTAGGGTTATACACAGGCAGCCCAGATTCAGGAGATGTGGGTACTGGTGATTGGAAAGAAGGGATCAAAGTGGGGTCACCTGATAGGTTAAGCTAAGTTGTTTTTCTTTTTCTTTTTTTGAGGTAGGGTCTTGCTATGCAGTTCGGGATGTCTTTGAACTCACTATGCAGCCCAAGCTGGCCTCAAACTGGCAGCACTCATCCTACCTCAGCCTCCAAAATGCTGGGACTACAGGCCTGTGCCTGCACACCTGGCTAGTTCTGTTTTTTCTAAGTTTCCTTTTCCCCTCAATGGCATCAACTAGTCCAGGTTAAGTTTAACTTTCCTAATTGGGTTTCTACTTTTCAGAATTGACATTGCCTACATGCCAGGAGGCAAGTCCTGCAATCTCTTCTCACACCTAAAGCACCGCAAATCCCCACTTCCTCCCTACCTCCTTTGCCCTCAGAGTACAATAAGGTCTAGGTTGGTGGGGATGGTACAGGAGAGTAGCTCTGCCCTCCAGCAGGCACCAAGGTACACTTGGGCTCGAGTCTTTCAGTAACATACTCTCTGGGATCTGTCTTCTCTTGGCCTTGGTTCTGTCCTCTATATAGTGAAGAGCTTCCGCATACTTCACTGGATGTTACGTTGGGGTTAAAAGTGACCGTGCATATGAGACCTCTAGTAAAGTGCTTGGCTTATAGTAGACAGTCAGATGCTACCAGAAAATGGATGCCTGGAAGAGTATCCACTACCCCACCCCACCCCACAAGCAGAGCCACTGAATTGTACCCTGGGCCAGGCACTGGTTGGAGAAGGAAAGGCGTATAAACAAGCTATGGCCTAGCACGGAAGCCAGAGGATCCTTTTCCAAGGATTGAGAGGGGCAAGGACTTGGGAATCAGGGTCTTGGCTTTTAGACGTACTAGTTAGCGTTTATTTGGCACCTACCACATCCCGGGCACTATTTTGAGTACTTTAAATACGTGTTCGGGTTTCGCTTTCACTCAAACAAGAACCAGAGGTGGTGGGTACTGTCACTTCTGTTTTGCAGATCAGAAAAAGACAGTTAGGCATCAAACTTAGGCTTTCTCCCTCTTAATCTCTCCCCTCAACTGCTTGCGGATACATAGAGACTCTCGTGCTCAGCGTGATCAGGGCCCACAGAGTTCTGTAGACATTCATGACCTGCTTGTGGTAGAAAAGTCATGGCCCCCACTCTGACGATCTGATCTTCCTCTGTCTCTGCAGAAGCTGCTGATGGGAGCTCCACCCTGGGAGGGGGAGCTGGCACCATGGGCCTGAGTGCCCGCTATGGACCCCAGTTCACCCTGCAGCATGTGCCTGACTACCGCCAGAACGTGTACATCCCCGGCAGCAACGCCACACTGACCAGCGCAGCTGGCAAGCGGGATGGCAAAGGCCCAGCAGGTGGCAACGGAAACAAGAAGAAGTCTGGGAAGAAGGAGAAGAAGTAATGTGGAGGCCGGGCCTAGAGCCGCGGAGCAGCCTGTCCCCCAACCAGCTTCTCACCTGTACCCAGGCCTCACTCCCAGGATCCTGGTAGGGGCCACGGCCATGCTCCCCTTGAGAAACAGAAACAAGTGCCCAGAGTCAACGCCCCCTGCCTCCCCCCAGGGGGTTGAATATGCAAAGGGAGTTCTTCTGGGAACCCCCCTCCAATCAACTGCTGTACCCATGGGGGTCGTGGGGTTAGTGTAGACACAAGAACCATTGTCACAGCCCCTTTAGTTACAGCTGAACTCCATCTTCCAAATCAATCAGGCCCATCCATCCCCTGGCTCTCTGCTCCCCTACCCCACCCCACTCCTTCAAAGTTCCTCTCTTGAGTAAGGTGGTTGGGGTGTTGAGGTACCAGGTGGCCTAAAAAGGCTCATCATTCTGAAGAGTTGGAAGAGCATCATGACCTCTTGGCCTCCCCCTCAGCTCTCAGTCTTTTCCCAAAGCATGCTTTGGTGCCAATCTTTTCACCTCCTTCTAGAGCCTGCAACCAGTGCTCAAGTTTTGGGGGGGAAGGTCACCATCCATCCCCATGGTACTGATGCTTGCTGGATTTGGGGAGGGCATTTTGCTACCAAGCCTTTTCCCAATGCCCTGGGGACCAGTCTTTTGTTTTTCACTGTTTGGTGTTCCCACTGCATGCTGTGACTTCTCTACCCCTCCTCAAGAGACTCCATTGCATGTTGTGAGATGGTCGGGGTGGTAAGATACAGAAGGAAAGTGTGCGTATGTGTGTGTGTGGATGGGGGACGATGGACAAAGCTTGGCCCGTCAGTTAGTTAACAGAGTCTTGCAGGAGCCTCTGTACATCCCCAGGGTACTGGCCAGGTCCCCGAATTCCAGCCACAAACCGACAGTAGGCTGGACCTTCACCACACACATGCAGGCTATAGGCTTCAACCCAGGCAGCCAGCTCTGGGTTGAGCTACCAGGACCAATGGGTTTAAACTGGCATTTCAGTGCAAGGATGCTCTGAGCGGGGTTTAGGAGCAGGTCCCATAGAGGGGTCAGAAGGGCTGGCCTCTGTGGATGCTGGGTACTCCAGAGGTGCCACATGTAGAAGGACTGGAGGATCCCCAGTGGGAAAGGAGGACCAGCTAAGCCATTCTTGGTCCTTGGGTTGGGAGGCAAGGAGCTAGATCAGGGACCAAGTGGGCAGAAAGCCTCCGCCCATGATGGGGCTTCTCCACAGGTCCCTGCACTCCTCAAGCCTCAGCCCTTCACCTTGCAAGGTGCCATTTCTTCTCTGTGAAGGCCATTGCCCAAGCCCCCAGTCTGCCCCCTAGTGGCCAGAGCCTGGTAAAAGTCCCCCAGTGCCTCCTTGTGCATAGACCTTCCTCTGCCCAACTTTCTGTCCCTGCGGTCCCGTTTCTCCCGAGGCGGCGGGGTTGCAGGAGAACCCCACCCCGCCCTCCAGTAGTGTAGAGCCCCTCTGGCTGGTGTAGAATAGCCAATAGTGTAGTGCGGTGTGCTTTCACGTGATGGCGAGTGGGCAGCGGGGCGGGCTGGCGCCGCCGGCCGTCCTAGAATCTGCCTGCAGCGGCCCGTGCTGTGTTCGTGCTGTGTCCACGCGCTGCGGCGACCCCTCCCCGATACTGACTCCTTCTATAAGCGCTTTTCTCCGCATAGTCACATAGCTCCCACCCCACCTCTTCCTGTCTCACGCAAGTTTTATACTCTAATATTTATATGGCTTTTTTTCTTCGAAAAAATAATAAAAAGGTTTCTTCTGAAAGATTGAACGTTTCTATTTAAGAGCTGGAACTCTGTATGTGTGAATGAAATGGGCTGAGGTGGATGCTGGAGTGGAACTGGCGGCTGCTGTTTCCGTCTGGATTTGTGTCACTGAGCATTGTGTGTGTGTGTGTGTGTGTGTGTGTGTGTGTGTGTGTGTGTCCAATATGGCTGTGCATGCTCCCAGCAGCGCTGTGCTGTCGCTGCGATGGGCTGTAACCGTGCTTGTGGATCTGCACTGTGGCGTGCGGTGGCCCGCGGGGCTGTCGTGGGGGTGGGGAGTTTGAGTGTGGCGTCTCCGTGTGTAATTGGTGTGCGGCTGTGCGCTTGCTGCCATCCCCGTTGGATCCCAGGCATCAGTCTCCAGGCAAAAGAGGAGGCCTGAGCGGAGAGGCAGCGCTGGTGGTCGCCGGGATCCTCTCCTTCCGCCCCTCCCCGCTAAGCTCACCTCCCCCAGCGCCCAGGTGGGGGCTTCGTCGGGAGAGCGCGCTCTTCCCGCCTCCGTCCGCTCAGGCTGCTTAGAGGTTTCAAGATCGCGCGAGTGGGAGGGAAAACGGGAGTGGGAGCAGGTAGCCCGGGCCTCAGTCTCTCCCTCTGGAATTTGCCTTCCCGCCCACCTCCTCGCAGCAAAAGCCTAACAAAATGGAGGGCACACCGCTTTCTTGAGGGCACCACGGAGACCGAAAGATTGAGCAATGAAGTGGCCCGCAGGTCCAGCTTGTCCTCCGTCCTTCCCCTCTCGGCTTTCCCACTCACTCCCAGGCCTCCCATCTCCCGCCCCCTCTGCCCGCTTCCCCACCCCCAGCACAGCAAATTGTGAGGTCGCCACCTCCGAAGCAGCCGCGGGAAAGCGGCGGGGGGCGGGGAAGAATCGAAAGGGACCCACTGGGGTTATCGGAAGGGTCAGCAAGAAGCTCCACCCGGGAGGGGAGGCTAGAGGGCTTCCTCTGCGGATTCTCCTAGGCGGGCCACCTATTCTACCTGCTGTCATGGAAACCGAACCTTCAGTGAAGCATCTGGGGGTGACTTTCTTGCGTGGGAGGAAGGGTGTGTGCACGGTTGCGGACATAGATCAGGGCTGTTTCTCAAAGCCCGGCAGCGGAGGGGCGGGGCGCCTGGCGTCTGGGTTCTATTCCAGGCATAAGCGCGTGAGCAGCTGTGGTTGGTCCCGTAATTGGTAGGTGCGCTATAAAGCCGAGCCAGAAACGCGCAGCCTCTAGGAGAGCGAGGAGGCAGGCAGCCCACCCCCACACCTCCGGCCACACTGGGAGCCAGCCGCCCAGGTCTTGGGCTATTTAAACGGTTTTTATATCCAGCTCCAGAGGCTGCTCAGAGGGTTTGTGGTCCCCGCCTATCCTTGGCCCTGCTCATTGCTCCTACGTTTCTTTGTGCAGGTCCACAGCAGGCCCAGACAGAACAGCTGCCAGCCAAGTGTGCTGGAACCTGATCTCAGGTTTCTGACCTCTGCTGCGTCGGTTCTGGTTCTCAGCCCAGCCTAAGCTCCTCTACTTTTCCACTGTGGTCTGCGGCCACCAAGGGCCAGCAGTGTGAATGGGGACACGGGAGTCAGAGACTTCCATCTGAAAAAGAGGCACAGACGCTGCTGGGAAACTGCACGACATCTCGGGTATGGGGGAGTGAGTAGTAATGTTTCTTTCTTTTTTTTTTTGCGGTACTGGGGATCGAACTCAGGACCCTGCGCTTGCTAGGCAAGCGCTTATTCCACTGAGCTATATCCCCAGCCCTGTGAGTAGTGATGTGTGAGAATAAGAAAAGGACCCCACACCAAGCAGCAGCAGAGTGGAAGACAGGCCTGGACATCCTCTTTTTTTATGGAAGGTGAACAGCCTTGAGGTGCGCTCTGGGCAGGCAGAAGCCACCAAGTACTACTCTGGCTCTGTGCTCAGCATGTGGCACCTTTAGCCTTGTGACAGCTCTATCAGGCCAGCCACAGCTGTGATGCACAACAGCAGAGGTCCCTCCACTAGGGTGAAAAAGAAATTAGCACAAAGCTTCACAAAAGGGGCTGGAAAGAGGTGCTGTTCAGTGTTTTATTAACAGTTGGAACCTATCAAACTGGAAGTGATGACATCCCAGGAGCCCAAGAGGAGAGGGAATAGGTTTGAATTTTGTCCCCAACCCCCCTTTTTTATTAAAGGCATCTTAGCAAAAGTACATTAAAAAAGAAAGGGTCAAAGCCCTAGATGTCAGCGAACAAGAGGAAGGAGGTAACCCAAGAGAGCAACAGGCCTGCTGCACCAGTCTTCCTGGGACAGCTCAGAGGGACTGCCTGTGCCTCTTCAGACATAAGCTCTAGCAGCCAGAACCCTCCTTCCTGGTCCCAAGGCCCCCTCTAGTCTCCAGCAAGAGTCCAAGGCCCCCCTTGTTCTAACAAGTGCTCCTCTGGGCCTACCGTTAACAATGCCACTCTCTCCTTAACTGGCGTGGGACGCTCAAAGGGACATAGGAGGGTAAAGGTGTCACCCTTAGCCAGAGAACCTGAGCTTTCTGAGGTTGGGGGCCACCAAACAGCTCATCCTGACCACTGTTTGGAAGGAAGTGGGGTGCGATGTGTGGAGCGCCTCTGGGCCCGCTTCTCAAGGTATCCAGTTAGCATCTGTACATTTGGCTTGATAGTTTATTAAATTCATAAAATCTGTGGCCTCAGAGTTCCTGCAACTCTTAGGTTTGGCCCGGTCCCCCACCAGAGGATTCTTCCTGCCTCAGACTGATGCTGGAGGAGCATCTGTGTTGGCCTTAGAACTCAGAGGGTTTGACAGCTGAGGCCAAGGTCCAAGGGCAGGCGAAGTGTTTAAGCCTGTGAAGAGAAACCCCAGGAACTCCGAATCTAACATCAAAGCCTCTTTGATTATGGAGGGGGAAGGGGAAAGGAAGTTTTCTTTAAAAAAAATTTTTTTTGTACAAAAATAGATCCATTTGCAAAACAATTTCTCAGCCAGGAGGCTCCACCCCCCATTTCCTTGGAGACAGAGGGTGAGACCGTAGGGTGGTCACACTGCAGTCCACACCCTGGATGAGGTGCCCCGAAGCCCTGGGGAAGGCATGAGGGCCCTTCGCTCAGCAGTCGGGGCTGGTACTGAGGGTTTGGGGAGGCAAGGACACCAAGCAAGGCAGCAAGCTGGAGACGAGGCCCATGCTGTTACTGCGCCCTGCCACCTGCCCACAGGCTCAGGACTTGGCCGCTGGGGCACAGGTAGGGCAGTCCAGATCCTTTTAGTTTTGGGAGCCCCTCCCCAGGAAAGTAGGTAAGGTGGGATTTGCTCTCTGCTTCCTCAGAAGCAGCTCCCAGTGCCACAGCATTAGTAATAAATAACAGCAGCCAGTAGGGGAGACAGAGAGGTGATAATAATGAGAGAAGGCTCCAGCCCAAAGGCTCGTAAGCCCCATGCTGTTGCCAGGGCTAGAGAAACCACAAAAGAGAAGCACAAAGCCAGCAAAATTGACCTAGGGAAGGCCCACTAGAAAGTTGGGCTGAGAAAGCAGGATGGGCCTTGTTTGAGTAAAGGCCCTGTGAGTAACAGAGGAGACAGGGTTAAGGCAGCAAACACGGACCCTGCTTTGGTAACACAATGGTCAGGACTGGCTGGGTTGGGCTAGGCCTCCCCATATAGCCCTTCTGGTCTCCAGGCAGCTGAAAATGTATGTGATGTTCAGAGAGCAGCAGGCCAGACAGAAAGACAGGGTCAGGGTGATAGGAGTGGCCGCTCCAGACAAACATCTCCCTGACCCTTTAGGCATATGCTGCAGGGCAGGACAGTCTGGGCTTCATTTAGGAGCTGCCCTGGCCACAGGACCAAGGTTAACTTGCGCGGCCAACCAACTCCTTGGCTTCCTCTAGGATTGTGGGGACTCCTTCGTTGTTCTTGGACATCTTGGCAGGAACAGTAGTTATGACATCATCCTTGATCAGATCCGACGGTAGCATAGATGCGAGACACCCGACTTTCCTGTTACCTGCAAGAGAGACATGAGATATCATCCATGAGAGATTTAATTTCTAATCTCTTTCAAATTCTACAGTACACACTCAGCCAGAAGCCATGCAAACATGGCTGCCTTTTCAGCTTCACAAAGGCCCTTCTTTTGGAGAAGAGGTAGTATGCAGGACACACGTTTGGGTGGCAAAGAATGTAAAATGTGTTATAACAGGAAAGCAAACCTTGCCTTCCTTGTTGACAACAGTACAAAGGTTTGAATATAGTTAGACAGACAGACAACTGGGTTATGTGTTGGCTATGTCACACTTAAAGATGAGGTATCCAAAATGCTTTTTCTCATCATAGGGTTAGTGGAATTAAAAGGGCAAAAGCTTAGTATATAGTATATTTTTTGTTCTCTTAGTAGTCCTCAGAAAGCTCCTATGCCAATGGTGGTGAACTTATGGCATGGGTACCACAGCAGGCTGTTTGCATCATCAACGCTCTAAAAGGTTTACCATCACTGTCCTAGGCCAAAACACATTTCAGTCTGCCCCAAGAGACCTGGTTCTAGCACAATCTTGTAACTGTACTTTGGCAGGCTGCTGAGGGGTACTGCAAAGAGAAGCAGCAGCCACTCACTGGCATCACATGCACTGACTCCTCTAACAACTAATACCCACACTCCTGGCTCTTTCCACTTCTTCAAGGGCCCTAAGAGATGTGTACAAGTGTATATGTTACATCAGGGAAGGCAGAACTGGGGTTAAGGATGCCAAGAGGAGGTCCCTATAAAAAAGCCCTCGCTAGTGGAAATGTACAGTTCCAGCTGTCATCCTGCATAGAAAGAGAACCATCTTGGGGGCTGGGGATATAGCTCAGTGGAATAAGCGCTTGCCTAGCAAGCGCAGGGTCCTGAGTTCGATCCCCAGTACCACCAAAAAAAAAAAAAAAAAAGAGAACCATCCATCAATCCATGCTTTAAAAAAAAATCAATCCATGTATTTCTGTTAATTGAGGGGATGTGTCCCCCACACATTGATATTTGGTCATGGAATCCAGACTTATGGCCCCCAGTTTCCTCCACAGGAAGGTAGCTCGGTGGGGTAACTGGGCCTCTCTCGTGACGTCCGCCTCTTCTCATGCCCTTTGAGAAGTGGCACGGAGACTGGGTGTATGCAAGAGATGCTGGTGAAAAAAAGCGAGACAGAGAAGGTAATGTATGCTACAACTCCCTTTCCAGGAAGTGTCCGACCTAGCAACTCCAGAGAGATTGTGCAGTGGCTGCCAGGGCCGGGAGGGGAGAACCCCAAGTGATTGCAACCTTAAAGGCACGATCAACATTTGAATGGCTACGCTCACCTTGATTTGAACATTACATAATATGGGTACATACATAAAAACATCACAGAGTACCTCATAAATAAATAATTTTTATTTGAGTTTTAAAAGAGGACTGCTAATTTTTATGTTAGAGTTTTAAAAAAGTTTCTTTTAGAGATGATGAAAATGTTCTGGGATTAGATAGTAGTGACCATTACACAATCTTATAACTATACTAAAATTAGTGAGTTGTATACTGTACTTTAAAATGGTGTTTTAATTAAAAAAAAAAAGAACCTAAACCAAAAACTTCCTGGAGACTGGAAAAGCTTCAGTGGAGAAATCAGTGCCTAAGCCTTAAAGCAGCAGGAGCAGATGAAAGGTCTAATGCTCTTTAAATGAGGACTACAGGACTGGGACAGCTGTGGACACGAGTCCAGAGAAGCCAAAGAACAAAGTCCTTCCTCTGGACCAGCAGATACTTTAGGTAGGAAGAAGCAAACACCCAGCAAGCCCACGTCTTCACCGGGCTCGTCAGCCTCGCTGCAGCCCCAGCCCAGGGCCACCATTCTCATACTCAGGGGCTACCCACGGGTCAGACGGGGAGCACACGGCATGCCCACAGGTTACCAGCTCATAAGTCTCCTGCTCCTCGTCCTCCTCCTCCCAGAAGCACAAAGGGTTGTCTACCAAGGGGAGAAAGAATGGTAAAGACACTGACCGACACCCACAGGCCTTACTGGCATCAGAGGTGTGTGACCTAGACTTTGGGGTCTTCACCAAGCCACTTGCGGGATTAGGAACACAAACTGTCGCTTCAGCGGGTGAGCGGTGAGGAAATGGAGTACACTTGTCTGTGGCCACCCTGCTCCACACGTATACACTTCCCCACCTTTCCTCTTCAGTCTCTCCCCACCAACAGACTCTCCCTTGGACCTGCTTGGGGCTCACTGTCTTCTCAAGTACCTGCTCCTGTAGGACCCCATGTGTCAGGGCCAGGAGGGTTGTGGTCTGATTTTTTTTGCTTTTTGTTTTTGATGGTACTGGGAATTGAACCCAGGACCTTACACATGCTAAGCAAGTACTGTACGGCTGAGCTATGTTCTTGCCGTTTTGTTGCCTCTCTGAATTATTGAGCGGCTGAAAAAAATACTGCAACCACCTGTGTGTGCGATGCCAACATGTGTCTAGTGTATGTGTTGAAGTATGTAACTTCTGCCTCTGGACCCTGGGAAAGAACATGAACCTCAAGACACTGTCCCAGCAACACAGAGGTCGGACTTCTCCTGTGCAAGTCCGACCTGCTCCCTTCTTTGGTTCCTTTCTGTAAACCAGGGAGACACCTCCCTGTTGTATCTCATTCAGCAGGGTTAGGATTCTCCCAGACTCAAGAAGCTTCTGATGTATTACAGACTTCAAAAGAACCAGAAGCAGATAGTCAGTAGGCAGAAATTTCCCCCTTAAGTATTGAAAGGTGAGGGGTACGAAAGCTCTTGCTGGAACCAGCAGCATAACCAACAAAACCCAAGCATCTCGGCTCCCACTGTCTGTGATACCATTGTTATGATGTGTGGCTTTAACAACCAAGAAAAACTGACACCACCTTCTTTCCAAACGTGAGTACTTAATAAGACTAGTGAAGAGTAGTCAGGAACCAGGTCGACACTGACTGGATGGGATCTGTGGGCTCATCTCCTAGGAGGATGGTCCTGGACTGTAGAGGAAAGGAACAAACTTAGAGGTCATTGGCCAAAGCTCTCAGAGGCCAGGTTCTCATGAGTCATGAGTAGGCTAGGATAAAAAGATCAATAAAATCCATCATATCGCACTAGTATAGTTGAATTAGAGAGAAAAAGGTCAATAACTTTGGGGAAAAAATTTTGTAAAACACAGGCTAGGAGCTACTACTACAGAGGGAGTGCTCTTGTTAATAAGCTTCCTTAGGGAAGAGGAAATTAGGACAGATGGGACAATCATTATCATTATAAATAACTCATTATTATCTAAAGCTCTCCTAATTATACCTTCTGTCCTATTTTTACAAAAGAGAGAGGAGAAATAGTGGTACCGGAATACTCTTAACAACGCTTGCAAGACAGGTGATCAGACCAGGCATGGTGGCAAACATCTGTAATCCCAGCACTTAGGAGGCTGAGGCAGGAGGATAGCCAGGAGTTCAAGACCAGCCTGCGCTACATAGTGAGACCTTGTCTCCAGGATAAAAAAAGAAAGACAGATGGTCATTGAAAGATATTGCTGAAGAAACTTCACCATGTCGAGGGCTGTCCTTGCTACACTACTGTTTTTTGGTACAGGCAGAGCTTACTGAAAAGTAGGGAAGTAATAAAGAAAGGGAAAGTGGGCTTAGTGGCGCATGCCTGTAATTCTCAAACTTGGGAGGCTGAGGCAGGAGGATCACTGTGAGTTCAAGGACAGCTTGTGCTATAAAGTGAGTTCAAGGTCACCCTGAAGTGCATGGTGAAAAATAAAACAAACTAAATACATAACTAAATATGAGAGAATGAAAGAGAGAGAGAGAGACGAAGGGAGAGATGGGTGGATGGCTGTATCTCAGTGAGCAAGTGGTCTGTGTATAAAAGAGGCTATAATTCAGCTATGGAGATAAAGTTGAGTCATTAAAACCACAAGCTGACTCAATCATCAGCCTGAAATAGTAGCTGTAATACAATCACATGGATTCTTCTCCCTGACACTCAAACCATTGTTCTGCCACGCTCAGCAGGTCACGGCCGTTTACATGTTGCTTTGAATGAACCAGCTCTGACAGTGATGCTCCTCTTCCAGCCCCTCAATGGGTCTCTGTCCAGTGGTCACTCCCTCTTGTCTCTAAAGACCGGAAGGTCTGAACATGCCTTTAAGTTCTAAGGAAAAGACTAGTGTCTTTGAATAGGGCCAGCTGCTTGGCTGGGAATGAGGAGGACTATGAGGCAGATCTGCTTGACAGTACTTCTGTTTTTCAGCTCTTAGTAATCAGCCAGGAGGAACAGCCAGAGAGAGCCAAGCAAGGGGCAGAACAGCTGAGTCCAGCAAGCCCAGAGGAAACACGAAGCCCCTTAAGCCTTTGTATTTTGAGAATGGAGCCTTCTAGTTCCAGTCTCTGTCTTCTCTCTGTAAGCCTACTGTCACTATAAAATTACAAAGTAAAAATATTATTCGAGGAACTTAAGCAACGATTCTAGATGAATTTTCACTTCATATATAAAGAAATTAAGTCTCAGAGACATTAAATGATTTGTTTAAGGTAACATGACAGCACCACATGGATGCTGATCTGACTCTGGGTCTTTTGATCTACTTTAGTCGTACATGCTTGTTCATTACTTTGATGCCTGACCTTCTTTTTTTTTTTTTTTTTTTTTTTGGCAGTACTGGGGATTGAACTCAGGACCTTGTGCTTGCCAGAGAGGCACATATTCCACTGAGCTATATCCGCAGCCCATGATGCCTGACCTTCTGTTTCAGTCTGCATGATGTGACAGAACCACAGTCTAAAAAGTGACAGTGTGACTAGACATGTCTCCCCTGATAGCTTCTCTCAGATATGCTCAGCAATGCTTAGTAAATCCTGAGCCCAAAAAGATAGTGGAGCTATTTAAAATTATGCAGTTCCTGTTTTCATTTCATTATCTCCTAAGAGTAAGTTTCCCATTCCCTCTCCACTGGGAGACAGTACTGATTACTGGGTCTTCTACTGCAACATTAGATTCTGACAAAATCCCTTCTTCCTCTGCCTATAAGTCCTGTTTTCCCACCTGGAAAGAAGCAGAGACTGGGACTTCCCCAGCAGAGGGAAGTCACTGCAGTCTGGCTGCCTCTGCACAGGAAGCATCTGGGATTCTAGCACAGTTCACAGGAAGAGGCTTCAAAGGGAATTCCCCATCAGTCTGATGAAGGCTGGTGCTTAACCAAGAGGGATGCAAAAGACAGTAAGTGTAAGGCATTTCTGTCAGGCTTAATAGTGAACATGGAGCCATACCTCCTTATACACTGGGTAGAAAACAATGCCACGAGAACTCTGAGACCAAATACAAAGTAGTACTATTAGCTGTACTGCCTACCAGTTAGACTAAATGCTCTAACCCAGAAAGGTACACTCTTCACACCTCCTAAGTCTTCTTCCCTTTAGCAAGCTTGTTTTTAAGGATGTATTTAAGGATGCCATAAAACGGACAAGTGGTGATAAGGGACCTTTGTGTTTGGGGAAGGTTGGATGAGCCCCTAGAAGAGAATTACCCTCTGGGTATTCAGGACGGTAGAAGTAGGCAGCCAGCCATTACTGACGCCCTGTGACATTTGGGCCAGGACCCTCAGTCTATGTGGGTTTGTATGCCCTGTACCGTTGATCCTTAGGTCCTTACCCTAACTGTGGCAGGTACTACAGGCCCCAGATTATCAGCATATTAATAATTCAGCAATGGCCAAAGCCAGACATCAACTCTTCTCTTCAAAATAACCTCAAAGTAAATCTCTTATCAAATGGTCCTACACAGTGTACCACCCCAACACAGTGAACACAGATTTAACTCCTTCAGAAGCAGAAACCTTTTAATGCTGTCTCACCCTTCAACCAGGGAAGGCCATTACTCTTGGCCCCCAAATGCTCACTAGACGTGATGGTATAGGTCAGCTCCTGATGAGAGCCACGTTGGCCACACTTTCTTTTCAACTAGTCTCTTGGTCACTGCCAGCTTCGTTCCCTCAAGGGGAAGTTATTCATCGATCCTTCTCCATATTAATGAAGGGATCATCTGTCCTATCTCCATGATTCCGGTTAGAGGCGCTGGCTCAGTGTAAGCCACTTGAATCTGCAAGCTGGGAAAGGATGTTCAAGGCATTTGTGAGAGGAGTGGAGGGTAACCGCACACAAGGAACAGGCAGCGCTCCAATGCGGAGTGCTCCTTCCGCTGAGATGCCCCCCAGATATTCTTACATCTGGGGACAACGAGCCCTCACGCTCACTATGTCTTCTGCTTGTAAAGTTGAGAGTAAGTACTCTTATTTTTTAATCTATATCTAATAATACAGTTGTGTGCCTTAGGTCAATTCTTTTTCCTGTACACAAATGTCCACTCAAAACTCTGTGTCTTGCAACATGGTTCTCTTGTTCCAAATTTGTTTGAAAATGGGAGAAATGCAAGAAGAGTCAAATATAATCGATTCGTTGTCAGTCCCTCAAACTCTGGTTTTCCAAGTCAGTACTTCCTAGTGTGGGCAGAGAAACAGGTAAGTCACATTCCATGTCGGAAGTTCCTAACCCTACAGAGCAATGTTATCTGCTCAATGCTGGCAGGACCACAGCAGAGAGGCCTCACCTCTTCAACACCCTCTCTGGGCTCCATCTGCTTACTTACCCTGGCGGGGCCCTCTCTTCCGTCGGAATGCTGCCCCTGACTGCAGAGCTTCCAGAAGACTGTCCATCACCCCTGTCTCATCACCCTCTGTCAGAAACAAAGACAGAGATGGAAACTGTTAAACCAGAACAGCATAGCAAATGTCAAGCTCCACGAAACACAAAGCTGATGCTTGGATTCCCCTCTACAGTGGCTGACAGATCAGAACAGGTGAGGAAGGCTCACCTTCAGGTCTTACAGGTCCCTGTTTAGCTGTGTCTGTGTAAAAATGGTCAAAAGAAAAGATTTCCTTGCCTACTATTCAGTGCAAATTGTGGGCTATCTCCCTGCAGCATCACCCTCCCTGTGCTAAGGGACTAGCACACAGGATCACGGAAGTGCCCAACCCCAAGACCAGAGTGAGGACCAAGATGGCACTGCTACAATTAATGAGCATGGGCCAGGGATATAGCTCAGTGGCATAAGCACCTGCCTGGCAAGCGCAAGGTCCTGAGTTTGATCCTTGGTACCAAAAATAAAACAAAATCGATGAGCAACCATGTGACTCCCTCTTTGTCCGAAAGTATTCTACCGCAACTATAAACTTCTCATGCAGAGCCCAGTGCAGGATCCAGGGCAGAGCTAAAGGAACAGATCAAGAGTGCATTTCATGGGGCTGGGGATATAGCTCAGTGGAATAAGCGCTTGCCTAGCAAGCGCAGGGTCCTGAGTTCGATCCCCAGTACCGCAAAAAAAAAAAAAAAAAAAGATCAGTGAGAAGAGTGCATTTCATGATGGAGGAAGGGGGAAGGCAACAGAGAAGGGCAAGCAAAAATTAAGATGCTATATGTACATGTACCAACTCCCCAGGAAAAATGTATGCATTATGCATTACAAACATGTACTAATTAAAAGAAAGTAAGAGTGCATTCCAGCTGGGGACAGTGGCACACATCTGTAATCCCAGTGCTCTGGGAGGCTGAGGTAGGAGGACTGCAAGTTGGAGCCAAGCTTGGGCAATTTAGGGACTTAGACGGTTTCAAAGTTAAAGGGAGGATGGGGTTGGAATGTAGCTCAGTGAAAAGGCCCTGGGTTCAGTCCCCAGTAGCAGCACCACCATCACTACAAAAAAAGCGTTTCACTTAAATGTTGCCTCCAGTGGCTGCATCTTCCTGATCTTCCTATATCTTAAAGCAGCAGCTTGGCTGGAATATAAACAGTTAAGTAGAATCCTTGTTCTAGCCTGGATCAGTTTCCATGGCAACAGCTCAGGATAGTGAAATCTGAAACTGTGAAATCCCAAGGAGCCAGTTGGCTGCCAGCTCCAAGGCTGGGGCTTATTGATACTGGCGCCACCTGCTGTCTGAACATCACTAGTGCGGTTGACCTATATTCCAACCTCATTTGCTTGACCCAGGTACTGGGAACAGGGTAAGGCCCGCTATGCCACCTGTTGACTGGGTACAGTTCTCAACCCATTTGTCCACCAGACTTCTCCTCCCACTGCGGCTTCACCAATTTCTAGAGTGGAAAACCCTAGAGGCCCAGGGAGAGTGGGGAGGAAGATGAAGGATACTCAGCATGGCCCTTCAGAACATTACTTGAGCCAAGTTTGTGGCTCATATAAAGGTAAGGGAACTGCTTTCCAGAGAAGTACATTGCAAGGTTCCCAGGTGCAAGAGGCATTAGAGTAGCCTGTGCTGCTTCTTAGTTACGCTCGTGCCCTGCATTCTAATTCTTGCAGACTGAACAGCCCCAAAGACCCCTTCCTTGCAGACAGTTCATGGCCCCTCAAGTTTAGCTCAGTACCATGAGCAACACATGTTGTGTTGGTGCATTTCCGCTGCCCATAGTTGGGGGTGGGGAGGGCAGGGAATCCACTGCAGGAAAGAAGCAGACACAGGAAACAGAGGCCCAGTAATTGAGACCACATGTTTCAACAAAGACATGCTTCTGGTAGTGAAAGAGCGACTCTGCTGAAGAAAAGCTTGCCAGCCTCCCACCCCTATCCGAAGTTCAATCCAGTTATGATCTCATACGTGTGTGCAACTGTGCTAAGGTACTAGGGACACGATTGTCAGTGAAATAAGCAGAAAAGGAGGGCAAGCCACTGTGGAGGGAGAGTCAGGAAAACATTTTAAGAAAAACTGAAAAGATTTAGTGGAGAGAATGAGAACAGGCCAGAGGAAGCTCTGGACAGGCATGAGGAAAGAATACATATCACAGCAATATTAAAATTGCTGGGGAGAGACACAATGCATGAACAAGCAAAGGACAGAAAAAGACCTCGGCATGGGAAACCGGAACATGCACATAACCGAGCTGGGGTCAAGCCCAGCATCAGGGTTTTGGAAGCAGAAAGCTGCTAAAATCCCCTTAGGCCCGAGCTTTCCTTTGTGGCCTCTAGATCCCAGCAGAGAAACCCTCCACACGGTCCTGTCTCACCCCATCAGTCCTGCTGCACTTACCTGCATTCATGTCTATGAGTTGCTCTCTCTTCTGCTGCTTCTCCAGTCGCTCTTTCTCTGCCTTCTCCTTGGCTAGTTTTGCTCGCCGCATCTTTTCTTCTGTCTCCCGTCGCTTCTGGTTCTCCCTGACTGCTTGCTGGGGGAGGAGGGAGAACATGTGTATATTCACCACCAACAAACATGACCCCTCTGGAGTGTCAGCAAGCTGCCCCTGCTCACCAAAAACATATTCCTGAAGTTGTGCAGATCCATGAAGAATTCTTCCACAGACAACTTCTTGGGATCAAAGAGGAAGTACTCCCCCAGCTCCTTATAGAGCGTCTCCATGTTTGAGTGCATCAACCGCAGCTTGTTACACTGTTCCTGTGCATCCTTCACAAAGCTGTACAGCCAAGGAGTAAAGGAATAAGACCCACTTCCCAGGCCCAGGGCATTACTCAAAGACGCACATGGACATGCATGATGATCTTCATTACAGAACATGTACTACAGCAACAAACAGAAGCAGCAAGTATCAAAAGAGGGGAATGGTGAGCAACGAAGCGCAGTACACCGACAGCAGAGGAGACAGCAACTCAGGGAGAGGCTGCTCAGCGCACGCATGGTGGAAACACAGCTGTGGCGTTTTGAGCAAAAATCACTGTAAGTTTTAAAATAAATTCATTAGGTGCAAATCGGGAAGAAGTCTGGTAACTGTGGTTAATTTCACAGAAGGCCAGACAGGAAAACGTGTGCAGTGGCAATGCAGACAGGGAAGGGGAGTGACGAAGGCTTTCGCCTCCACAACAGTGAGAACGCTTTCAGGGACTATGTATTTAATGGAAAAAAACTGTTTGGATAAGAGAGAAGCTGAATGTTGCCACATCTATCTCAGCTGTTCCCTGAGGGTAAGTTTTCCTCCCCTTCCTAAGAAGTAACACCCTCCTCGCAGGAAAGGATATAGTCATTTTTTCAACAAACTTGTCTTTTTCATCTGTGGCTGCAGGAAAATTCTGAACATCACGTTCCACGTCAGAAATCTGTTTCTTCATCTGATCTAGGTTCTTTTGCAAGTTTTCAGCAGAAACTGCACGAAACACAAGAACAGCGCCAGGGCTGAGCAGCAATCCTAGACCCCTCGCTGCGCTCTTCATCCTGTGGACACGCTCTGGTGCTTAATCAGTTCTCCTATGTATTGTCCACTGAGCGTTTCACATTTAAAAGGTTTCATTTTTGCAGCAAGACTATAATTATTTGGTAATTGAACTTCCAGCCCCCATAATACTGAGGACAGAAGACAGACATTTAATCTAGAAAGAATCTGTCAAATCCCCTAAGCCCTTGGTCTCATTTTACAGAACAGTGTTTTAGAGGAAGGAGACACAGAATTAGAGGCAGACGAGAAATCTGTCCTGAATGCTTTGCCTAATTCCACGATAGCCACACCTGATGTTTGTTAATCCAGTGCATATTTTTCTGAACCACAAAAAAAATCATGGACTGCGAACACCTGAGCTTCCAGTTGATTTTTGGTGTCTTGTTTCTCCAGAAAGGGAAAGACTGCTTCCATTTCTATACCCAGAGACCTCTTCTTAGCCTTACCTCTTCCCCTATGGCTTATCAACTATGGCTAAACCCTCTCCCTTACTAAACCCTTCCTACTTACTGGAGTCTGAATTGAAAATGATTTAAAATTTAGACAGTTAGTAGTATGTGCCTATAATCCCAGCACTTAGGAGGCTGAGGCAGGAGGGTTACCATGAGTTTGAGGCCAGCCTAAGCTACATAGTCTAAGAACAGCCTGACCTACACAAAAAGACTGTGTCTCAAAAAATAAAAACAACAAATCTAGACTGTGTCATATTTCTTATTTCTAAAAGGTTAGAGGCTCAGAACCACCTTCACTCTTCACCCTGACCTGCCTCACCTCGACTGGCTTTCTCCACATGGGCAAGCTCATCTGGAAACTTGAGGACATCAGGGTAGTCATTCTCACAGAGCTCAGCCAAGAAGTGCAACAATGTCATCTTCTGATCTGCAGACTTGGTGTCTCGAAGCTTGGGACAAGAGGAGAAATCATTAGTTCTGACCTGCCTGAGATGGGCTTGGGCCCACACTAGGAACAGAGAGCTGTACACCTTCCCTTCAGGTGTCCTGCTCCAACTCATACCTCACCTTACAGAGAAAGCTGATATTGAAGCCAAAAGCACCAGCATTCCTGGAGCCAGCATTCATATAGTTTCCAACAAGGAGGGTAATTTCTAGGAGGCTGGAGAAGCTCTCACTTTTGCGCAACTCCTCACAAGCAGCAGTGACAGACACAATCTCTGGCTTGATATTCTCTACTTGCTCACTGAATTGTAGCTTGAAGAGGATGGCATTAAGGCGAGGCCGCAGACGGGGGACTGTGCCCATCTAGTAGGGAAGACAAGCAGGTCCATTACAGCTAGTAGAAAGAAGTCAGAAAAAGATACAGGCTCGAGCCTCCTCTGGGAGGATCACAGTTGCAAGCAGGGGAAACATGAGAGAAAGACAGGGTCAGTGGAATTGCTATCGACAGATGAAAAAGGTGGTATTTATACACAATGGAGTACTACTTTGTTATGAAAAAGGATAAACTTGAGTCATTTGTAGGAAAATGGATGCACCTTGAAACAATAATGTTAAAGTGAAATATATCAGACCCAAGCTTAAAGATTACATGATTTGTTACATGAGAAACCCAGAATATAAATAAAAGGGCAAAATAAAAGCTAGATAATAAGATACAAGGATATGCATCTTTTGCAAATGGCAAGGGGACCAAGAGATGGAGTGAAGCAGGAGGAGGGGGCTGTAAAAAGAATTACAAGTGTTAGTGCATATACCAACTCTCCACAGAGCAAGTAATCATTATGAACTGCAAACATGTACTAAGAAAACAAAAAAAAAGAAAGACAGGATCAACACAGACAAGTAGCAAGAGCAAGTGTCTGGGCGGCGCCCCGAGCAAAGGGAACAAGGAGCCGGGGAGAGCGGCGCCCCCGCCGCAGCCCCACTCACCACCACGCCGAACTGCTCAGACTCCGCCAGGTCCTCGTACTCGTCCTTCAGCTCGGAGAGCACTTTCAACTGCTCTGGCTCGGGCATCTGTTTAATGAGGTTCTGAAAGAGGAAGGGCATCTCCGGGTGAGGGGAAGGAAGAGCTGACAACTCCAGTCTCAGCGACTTCTACTCTCTTACCTGTCCATACTCTGCCAAGGGCTAAGGAAACATGGGGTGCTGGTACGGTGGGGGAATAGCCAGTAGGACAGCAAGACTTTTGAGAAATATGCTGACATCGCCTGATCCCCATAGGAACAGCAGTTTCTCTGAAGCTAGTATTTTAAGTCAGCAAGGCGAGAGTAGGGTCTTCCCCATGCAGGGAGGGAGAAGCAGAGGCCAGTCTATAGCGATGAAGGGGAGTCAGCTGCTGCCCGGCACCCTGCTCCTTACCTGGATCATAGACTCAGTCAGAACAGCTTCATTCACCTCCAGGATGACATTCTTAATCTCTTGGTAGGGCATGCGGAAGGAACCCAAAAAGATTGCTGCCAGAAGAGATAAGACACGTTCCTCTCAGTCTCTTCCCCTTTGCCAACCCATCCTACAAGCCTGTGCTGGAAAATCTTCCAAAGAAACTGCTCTGAAAGTCACTCTGCCCATACAGTTAAAACCCAAGCCCCAAATCTAGCATTTAACCTTCCTCAATCCCACATGTATGTCACACACCAGCCACGCTGTTCCATGCACAGTTTGTGTTAGCAAACTCCACAAACTTGCTTTTGCTCACACAGGAAGGCTTTGATCTTCTCTGTGTACAGACCTCTATGCCACTCTCTTTTAGTTTCCCACTCCCAAGACTCCATCCTCAAGGCTGCCACTGCCTCCATCTTCCCTCTGTCTTCTGTGTTCTCTTCTGTGGCGCTGGGGATTGAATCCAGGTTCTCAGCCATCTAGGCAAGGGCTCTACCACCACGCTACATCTCAGCGCTACCTTTCTTTGAGATATGGTCTTGCTAAATTGCCCAGGCTGGTCCTGAACTTGTGATCCTCCTACCTCAGCCTCCCAAATAACTGGGATTATAGGTATATGCGCCCATGTCTGGCTGACCTGTTCCAATTCTTAAACTGCCGTGATCCATCTCCTAACAAACATATCTTTATCCTTCTAGTTCTCTTATTTTCTTTTCCTTATTAATTAAGTTTATTGGTACATTTCAAGTATATATGATGATCATACTCAACATAGGAAATTTGTACCTGTACATGACATAACCTGACTTTTTCCCTCCACTCCCCTCCCTTCCCTTCAACCAAGTTCTCTCATTTTCCAATCAGCGACTCTTCAAGCTCATCAGGAGCTCTCTCTAGTCTCCGGACTGTCCCATTTTCTGTCAGTTCCATTCAGCTGTCTCTTTCTGACAGAGACCAGAGTCCAATCACTTCACTTCCTCTTCATTACTACTTCCTTGACTGTCCTCACTGCCACTACTGTTATTCTCCTGCTGCCCGTCCCTTCCAGGTGATGCAGATCAGTCTACCCATGCGAAGCAGCACCGATGATAGCGGGGGCTCGGGCTACATAGCAAACCCTTTCTGTGTCTCCCTGACTCCATTCTCTCCCACCTGTCTTGGCAGCTCCTCCAAAACAAAACGAATCTCCCAACTGTCCCAGCACTGCCTTTGTTTTAAGGAGACCTTACTCCTTCCCTGAGAAGAACTAAAAAGACAACCTCACTAGCATTCTCTTCTGCCACTTAAAAACTGAGCACTGGGTGCTCTCAGCTATAGCTTAGAAAAGGTTTAGGAAGGACTACTTTGGAATCATCTAGAGGAAAAGTTTGTCAATACTCCTGTAAGCTTATCAGTATGTACTCATACACCTGTGTGTGTGTGTGTGTGTGTGTGTGTGTGTAACTCTATGTACTCATCCCTTCCTTCCTGTGTTTCAACATAAGAGGTGGCCCTAATGCCCCTTTCCTTTAGTATCCACACAGTCAAAGAAGCCAAGTACAGTGGCACATACCTATAATCCTAGCTGTGATGGGCTGGCATCAGAGATTCAAAGTTTGAAACAAGCCTGGGATCTTAGTGACTTAGCAAAAAACCCTGTCTGAAAAATAAAAGGCTGAGGATACAGCTCAGTCCAGACGCCCTGGGTTCAATCCCCAGTACCACAAACAACAAAAACGAAGCAGAACTTTCCGGGCTCAATGTCCTCTCTCTCCTTACCTTTTTCATTTCATAGCATTGTGAAATCTTATTTTCTCTCACTTTTCCAATTTTTATTTATTCTTCCCCCACAAAACTAATGAAAAGACGGCACCCACTGAACACAGGTACTCTGTGTAAGATTCCCACCCTGCCATCTCTCACTCACACCGCCACACCTCCCTAATAAGAATCTGTTTCAGGGAGTTTTCTGCCTATTTCAGTAAACAGTACCACTTTCCATAGGGTGATCTACACGCAGCACACACCTCCTTTATCACCTCGGCCAACCACTACTTCAGTCTTCCTACAATTCTGTGCCTTTCTTTGCATTTTGGTTTCAGCCCCTGACTAGCTCTCGTCCAGTTTGAAAGCAGCAACATAATTCATGCCTCTGTCAAGTCTTCCTTTACTAAGCACACAGTGTGAAAACCACTAAGAAGACATAGGACTGTCACATATTATCCCGACTAAACTCCCTTTAATAACTTCTGTATCTTCTCTTCTGCCAGCTTTCTTCTCTCAGCTTTCCTCAGCTACTTGCAATTCTTGAACTACACAATGCTTCTAAGCCTTCCTAGGGCTGATCTTGCTCCTGAAACCAGCCAGTCCTCATCCTGCATTTAATTTCTTCTTAATAGTTCTTTCTAGTCAGTTTAGGAACTATCTCCATGAGAATGTTCTCTAGGGTTCCCTCACTCAAACTTCTCCCCACTTGATCAGGTGCCCCCTTTCCTAGGACTCTCATGCACACTCTAGTATGCCTCTGATTGTAGCGCTTAGCAATCTGTGTTGTTGTTGTTACCTAACTTTAAGTCCATCAAACACATGGTTCGAGAGGACGCAGACCATGTCTGACTCTGCTTCATATCCTAAACATGTATGAGGCGCTTAATCATTGTGGACTAAGTTTCATCTTCTGGCCATCTTACTATAAACTAATCTCAATTCCCTTTCTCAATTCTTTTTCCCTATCAACATCACTCCATTAGGAATAATAATGTACTATACCACAGTCCTGTTTACTGCTTCTTTGTATCACTGATTTCATTTATGGCTACGTATAGTTATTAGTATGTCTTTGGCCAAATCACATTTGAACTTTAGTTTCTCATTTGGAAAAAAGACAATAACCACATCCCAGGATTAGGAGTGAGTTTTACAGAATATGTAGCCTTTACTCTCTAGAACACATGCTTAGTATGTGCCTACTAGAGCTTGCCACATAGACTATCAAATACTTGTTGAATACAAATTTAAATTTAGGCTGGGTGTGGTGACACATGACTGTAATCGCAGCACTTGGGAGGTTGAGGCAGGATTGTTGTGAGCTGGAGGCCAGCCTGGGCTACATAAGTGAGTTCAAGACCAGCCTGGCTACATAGTGAGACCCTGCCTCAAAAAAAAGAACAAGAAAAAAGAAATATTACTCAGAATAAAACAGGCAGATCAACTGTTAAAAGGAGCCACAACAACAACCATCTTGACCATCAATAAAGTGTTACCGCTATCAAATTTGCAAAGGAATTTCTGATCTGAAAAATTTCTGCCAATGTTCTCAGTATAGGAGCAAGTTCAGAACAGAACTCTCTGCAATTACTGAACTCCCTCAGAGGACAAGATTTTCCTCGTGTACTCTAAAGTAAAAAGTAATTTTAGATTTAACTGAAGCCAAAGTATTACTTGCATTCGTTATCCAAAAAATGAGACAGAAACAAATGTACTGAGGTTAAAACACTTTGCTGTGGATGCAATGCAAAAAGTAAAAGCTTTGAAATAAGAAAGTCTGAGGTTGCTCATACTACTGCTATGGGCAGACAAATTCCTACAAGTCTTAACCTGTTTCCTCGGCATAAAAACGTATACTCACCAACCCTGTAGTTCAACCAAAGGGATCAAACACAAAATACTGGAAATTCACTATGCAATGCCTGGGACAGAGCAATTCAACAAATGGAAGCGAGACTCAACGGAATTAAACTCTTGAGAACCCTTTCACATTTCAAGTAAGCTGGGATTACGGAGTTACTCACAGAGATTCTGGGCAGTCTTCGAATCCAATACCTTTAATTCTTTTACTTTTTTCTTTTGTACGGATTTCTTTTCTTCTCCACCTTCCTGATCCTTCTTGGCTAGTAAAAGAAATATTAGAAAAACATAGAGTAATGATAAGCTACCTCTGTGCCTCTTCTGTTTGGCTTTGTTTTTGAAGCAGGGTCTCACTACGCAGTTCAGACAGGCCTTGAACTCTCTTATGTAGCCCAGAACTCATGGTGATCTTTCTGCTTCAGCCTCCCCAGTGCTGGATGACTCGCATTCACTACCACACCTGGCTCTGTGCCTTATTGAACTAGTATTATTCAGCCTGGAAATGGACCTTTACCTTCTCTATATTATCATGATCTCTCCACTGTATTCTTTCAAGGCTAACTTCTCTTTAGCCATATTTCTACTGCCGATCACTCCTCGCTATAATAAATGTCATGAAATATTTCTAAAAGTGATCAGTAACAGTTTCTTATACACTTCCTATCTACTTGCAAGGATCGGCAAACTATCTAAAACTATTCAAAATACAAGCTATGAAGAATATAGCTTGCCAACCCCTATAGTTTCCATATAAAGTTTTTCTTCATTTTTCCAACTAGGAGTTTCCTCCTAATCCCTGCTTAATATGATACTTCTGTATAGCACCTCCTCTCACTGACATTATATCATGTTCTCTTCTCTACAAGACAGTCTTTGTTATTTATCTTTGTAAATCCCATGGCATAAAAATGTATTCCTACTATCACGCTGGTGAACAGACAGAAGATATAATATATTCCTTTCCATTCCTTTTCTTCTACACTCTCCTTAAACTCACCAAAGCCAATACAGTTCTCCTTTTATATGAAGTTCCTCTTATAAATGTACTCACTTTCTGCTTTGATAAACTAATGTTCATGGTATTTGTTATCTATACCAACAAATACACAGCACTTCATATACATCATTTTGATCTTCTTAAAGCAGTGTTACTTTCCAAGTATGGATGCTTTCTCACCCCACCTAGATTTCAAAATTAAAGGCCATGCAGAAAATAGTACTTTACAAGTGCAGGGTCCCGAGTTCGATCCCCAGTACCGCAAAAAAAAAAAAAAGGTAAAAAAAAAAAAAAGAAAATAGTACTTTATTATATTATTCCATCAGCAGTTAACAGTAAATACTCACTAAAAATAGTTAACACTGGCTTTTGAGGAGGTTTAAGCAACAAACAGAAAAGAAAATGGGAACTGTCCTGGATAGATACAAGTGTAAAATACTTTGTCCTATATTGTAACTTGATATCAAGCCATATGGTAATAGTTCTGAAGGGAAAATCAAGACTGGCAAAGCTCATTGCACCTGAGCAAAGGAATGCGGTACTTGATCACAACAGCAGAAGGAATACTGAACATGAACATTTTTTTTTTTTTGTAATTTTTTTGGTGTGTGTATCTTTCCGAGACAGGGTCTCGCTATGCAGTTCAGGCTGGCCTTGAGCTCACTTTGTAGCCCAGGCTGGCCTCAAACTTGCAACCATCCTCCTGCCTCAGTCTCACAAATGCTGGGATTACAGGCGTGCGCCACCACGCTTGGCCACAAACATTTTTGTACCACGTGAACAGTATTACCTGGTTCAAACAAACAAACACAAAATTAAAACAAAGCAAAATAAGTTCCAGAAAGCCTCCAAAAAATTACATGACAAAAGGTACAAAGAACTATAAAAAACAATCCTCCCTTTGGCCCGGCACCATAATTTGAAGACAAATGTTAAATACATAAAAGATTACTTATTGAGTACTTTTAAGTCCCAGGCTATTCTGGGTGATGAAACTAAAATGTGAATACAGAAAGGAAGCAATCTGCATTCTAATAGAGAGAAACAGACTAAACCAGTTATAGATATGTCACATGATAATAAGTGTGATAAAAAAATCAAGTAGGAAAGAAAATGGGGATTTGATGGCAAAATCGCTTACAACTTTGGGAAGTGGTCAATGGTAAATGCTACTGAGGTAACACTTGAGTGAAGATGAAGAACTTTCAGAAGAGAGAGAGTAAGCCCCAAGAATATCTGGGGTGAGGTGCAGAAGCACTTCAGGCAGAGGGATAACAATTACAAAGGTTGCTGGGCATGATAACAAATGCCCATAATCCTAGCACCTGGGAGGCTGAGGCAAGAAGATAGGCCACCCTGGGTGACATGGTGAGACCCTGCCTGAGAAAACAATCCCCCAAAAAACAAGTGCAAAGGTTAAGATGGAGCATGCTTGCTGTGCTGAAGAAAAGTAAATGGTCACTATGGCTAGAGTAAAGGCAGTGAGAAAAATATGTAAGATGAAGTCACATGAGAGATCATGTTAACAAACAGAAGTTCTGGAGACTGAAAACATTCAGATTATATCATAAAAACTTAGAAGCAGGAAAAGTGAAAGAATCCAATCAAAAGAGAGAACTATAGATCCATCTCTTTAAAGAATACAGATGAAGGGCCAGGGATATAGCTCAGTGGCACAGAGCCTGCCTGGCAAGCTCAAGGTCCTGAGTTTGGTTCCTGATACAAAAAAAAAAAAAAAAAGAATACAGAAGAAAAAAATCCTCAACAAGATACTAGCAAGCACAATGTAGTGAATCATCAAAAAAATCATATTTGGGCTGGGGATATAGCTCAGTGGAATAAGCACTTGCCTAGCAAGTGCAGGGTCCTGAGTTCGATCCCCAGTACCGCAAAAAAAAAAAAAAAAAAAAAAAAAAAAAAAAAAAAAAAAGATCATATATGATGGCCAATTAGGCTTCATCCCAGAGATACAAGGACAGTTCAACACATGCAAATCAATAAAATTATATAAACAGAGGCAAAAACAAAAATCACACGATCATCTCAATAAATGGCAGAAAAAGGCTTGGCAAAACCCCAGTATCTTTCATGATAAAAAATACTGAAGAAAGTATATACAGAAAGACCTTATCTCAATCTAATAAAAGCTATTATGATAAACCTGGACATTGCAAATGACTAGGAAAAACTGAAAGCTCTCCCTCTAAAATCAGGATCAAGACAAAGATGTCCACTATTGCCTCTCCTATTCAATACAGTAGTGCAAACATTAGCAAGAACAATTAGACAAGAAAAAGAAATTGAAGGGATCGAGAGAAAGGTATACAGAGAGCAATGCATCTATCTTTCTCTCTATATATAGAAGGAAGAAGTCAAATTATTATTTGCAGATGACACGATCCTCTACATAGGAAACACAAAGAACTGCCAAAGACTTTAACCAAATTCAGTAATGTAGCAGAATACAAAACCAATATACAAAAAGCAGTAACATTCCTGTACATTAATAATAAAGCTACTGAGAAAAAAATTAGGAAAAAACCACCATTCACAAGAAACCAAGAAAAACTAAACATATACTTGGGAAAAAAGAAGTGAGATATACCATGTACAAGTACAAATTCCCTATGATGACTGTTATCACTATGTATATCTAAAGTGTCTTTTTTTTTTTTTTTTTTGGTACGGGGAATCAAACTCAGGACCTTGCACTTGCCACGCAGGCACTGTGCCACTGAGCACCCATAAAATAAAGATGATACTTAAAAAACAGGTGAAACTTTCGGGCTTTTTGAAAAGAACCCGGGTTGCACAGGAAATAGTACTGAGAATCAATAAAGGGGATGCTATCAAATTGAAAAACTTCACAGCAAGAGAAACAACTAACCAAATGAAAAGGTAACCTACAGAATGGGAAAAAGCTTTTGCCAGCAATCCTCTGACAGGCATATCTAGATTACATAAAGAACTCAAATTACACCCCCCCAAAAAGAATTAAAAATTGGGCAAACAAAATAAACAAACACTTCACAGGAGTATAAATAGCCAATTAACACACAACAAAATGCAAACTCAAATTGATGCCCATTAGGGAAATGCAAATGAAAACAAGATTGAGATTCATCTTCCCCCGCAGAAAGAATGGCCATCACCAAGAAGTAAAATAGTAATGAACACTGGAGACGCTGCGGGGGAAAGAGGAACCCTTCTACACTGCTGGTGGGAACGCGAGCGAGTACAACTATGGAAATGAGCGTGGAGAATCTTCAAAAAACTGAAACTTGGAACTCCATTTGAACCAGCTATTTTCCTGCAAGTTATCTTCCCAAAAGAGTTGAAGACATTGTATCACAGTGATACATGTATACCCATTTTACAGCAGCCCAATTCATAATAGCTAAATCTTGGAAGCAGTCTATAAGTCCATTAACAGATGAACAGGTGGAAGAAAAGGTAGTATTTAGACACAATAGTACTGTTCTGCCACAAAGAACAGTAATCTGTAGGAAAATGAATGCACCTTGAGACCATAATGTTAAGTGAAATAAATCAAACACACAGTCTTAAATATCTCATGGTTTCTTCTATATGAAAAACCTGAAGTATAAATAAATTAAAGAGCAAAATAAAAGATAGAGGGCAAGGGATATAGCTCAGCAGTGCAGTGCTTACCCGGCAAGCACGAGGTCCTGAGTTCAACTTCCAGTACCAAAAAAAGGATAAATAATGGAAATAGGGTGACAGATCTTTCTTAAATGGGGAGGGGATCAAAGGATGGAGGAGGAGAGGGGATGAAAAAAGGAATTAAACTGTGTCATGCACATGGACCAACTCCACACAAGGAACACAAACATTATGTATTACAAACATACTAAAAGTAAAATGAAATACTGGGAGGTAAAATGAACACTCTTCCTCTCCTGGTAACACTGAAACAAGGCCACATCCATATCCAACTTCAGGAAAACCAACATCAGACCAGACCGGCGTCTAACACTCTGCTCACCTGTGAAATGTGCAACTCAACCAGAGATGGCCCTTGTCAGCCCAGGGAAGTACGATTAGCAGGGACCTGCCAGCCCTTCTGAGGGGAGTGATCAGAGCTGCTCAGGAGCCCCTAGGTGGGACTTTGGCCCTCCTGGGACATGGTACTCAGGTAGGCGCACCTACTCACTTCTCTGGCAGCACAGAGGGGCTTATTTAGATGCTGGAAGCTAATTCTTAACATGCCAAAAGGTCAGTGCTAACCACAGCAACAAGGTGGGGAAATACCCATCAGAGACTAGGGAAGAACAAATGCCAATTGTGGCCTATCTGGCTACCTACAGCAGGCACAGTTCTTGAGGAGCATGGAGCTTGGTTCTGGATAATGATGTGGTGGTGTTTGGGGTGGACGATCAGAAATGCCTGGCCCGTTCTCAGGAGAGCACCTCTGAGGTCCCTTCCAACTCTCACAAATGACTATAGGGTGCTCTAAGTACTGCCTTTTTTGGGGTGAGGTGGGATGGGTCACTTAATCTCAACATTTAAGCCATTATGAAGTTCTTGAGGTCAGGTATGGTACTCCAGGCCTGGAATTTCAGCTACTTGCACTGATCCTAAGTTTGAGGCCAGCCTGGGCAACTTAGTAAGATCTTGTCTCAAAAAAACAAGTTTGCCTTGAAGTACACACATTGGTTCTAGAAGCAAGGGGTACTTTATAACACTGAAACAACAAAAAGCTAACAAGGAGACTCAAACTACCGGGCTTGCTTGCTGCTTCTGCTGAGAGCTGTACAGTACTCATGGCCTTGGCCATCAGCACCAGTGTCAGCCTGACCTTCCGATGCGTTCTCTCACAGCCACAGCAGGGCAGAGAAGGCACAGCTTTTGCCTTGAAAGCCTTTTTATTTTGAAAGAAAACCCAAATAACAATATTTCCCAATTTGGTTTCCCAGTCTTTTAGAAGACTGTTTTGTCTTCTAAAAATTTTATTACAGAAATCTCTCCCATTTCCATGTGTGAGAGGAAAGATGTCTTATTTTTTCTAAAACCAACAGTGGAGAACTTTTAGAAAACAAAGTACAACTAGTTTCCCTCCTTCCCTGGCCTAGAATAAACCTTCATGTGTCATGTGAGATAGTGCTAAGACTCAACCAATAATGTTTACATTTAACATTTTTATAACAACACTAGAGACTGACTGTAATTCAGCAATAAAATATATGTATTTATGGGGTGGGGATATAGCTCAATGCTACATACAGTGCCTGCCTGGTAAGCACAAGGTCAGGAGTTCAATTCCCAGTACCACAAAACAAAACAAAACCTCTAGTCTCTAAAATATGTATTTAAAACATTTGCCCATAAAACAACAACAAAAAACCCCCAATGAAATCCTTTGAACATAAGGACTTTAGAAGTTTTACTTATGGAGCATTTTTTAATCACCAACTGATTTTATATTTTATGTACATATTTTAAAAAAGATGTAAGTTGGCTGACAGTAACAGGCTAAAAGAAGATAAACCATGCAAATACTCATATTGTAAAAAATAGAATGAGCATATATCAAATAAGGAGACTTCAGAGCAAAGAAAGTTACTAGAGACAAAGACGTGTAAGATTAAAAGTTTGCTCTCCTAGGAAAAGTTCTAAATGTAAATGAACCAAACAGTAATCCCTCAAAATGTAAGAAACAAAGACTGATAAAGATGAAATAAGAGGGCTGGGGATGCAGCTCAGCGGTACAGAGCCTGCCCGGCAAGCACAAGACTGAGTTTGATTCCCAGTACCAAAAGCGAGAGATAAAATAAGAAGCAGACACTGGCAAGCTGGGCATGGTGGCACACACCCATCATCCCAGTACTTGGGGGGCTGAGGGAAGACCGCCTCGAGCTCAAGGCAAACCTGGACTACGCAGTGGAGTCCAAGGCCAGCCTAAATAACATGAATAGACCCTGTCTCATAAAAAAAAAAAATAAAACGATATAGCCAAATGATAGCTAGAGTTACATGGAAACATTAATAACCCACTGTCAGCAGTAGATAGAACTAATAGACAACTGGCAAGTACACGGAAATGAACAAAAATCAAACTACAGGGTCTGACACCTAAAGAGTAAGAGCAGAATAAACATTTTTCAAGAGCTTACTGATATTCACCAAGAAAGACCATACCCTGGGCCATAAAATAAATCTGCACAAATATACCTAAGAACTGAAATACAGCAGATTCTCTGATCATAATGGGATAAAACTATAACCCAATAACAGAAATATTAAAGGAAAATATTCTAATGTTTGGAAACTATATGTGAATTAAAAAGGAAGTCTCATGTAAAATTCTGTCTATCTACCTATCTACCCACCTACCTACCTACCTAGTAGGAATGTTCTTGAGATATAACTTAGTAGGCAAGTCTTCTACCATTCAGCCACACCTATAGCCCTCAAGAGATTTAAGATCTATTAAAATGAAAGTATGATAAATCAAAATATATGGGAAACAGCCAAAGCAGTGCTAATATGGAAATGTACAGTAGTAAGTTTACATCAGAGAAGATCTTAAATCAGTAATCTAATTTCTTGTCTTAAAAAACAAGAAAACAGTAAATTACACCCAAAGTAAGCAGACGAAACAATAAAGGACAGAAATCAGTGACAACCAAAACAGAATAATCAATTATTCAAAGACTTGATTTTTACAAAAATCTATAAATAGATAAAAGTTCTAGAAAGACTGACAAAGATAGAGTGCTGTTTATGACTTTTGTACCTTTCTGAAATCAATATGTTTTTCTGCAATGTTTTAAAGCCTATTTTGTCCAATATATGGTCACCTAGCCTTTCTGTGTGGTTTTTATCTCCTTGGTTATCTTTTCTTAGCCTTTTACTTCTCATTTATTTGTATCTCTAAATCTAAAACATGTCCCCTATAATACCGCATAGCTGGATCTTGTTTCTAATCCATCAACAATCCTTGCCTTTTGATTCAATTAATTCACTCACATTTAAAGTCACTATGTACTGGTATAGCTGGATTTTTTTGTTTTCCATGTCTCCTGTCTTTTTCCTCTATTCTTTCTTCAGTGCTTTGTTTTACACTAGGAAAATATTTGCCCTTCCTCCCTACCTCTCCAGGGCCTTTGCACTGAGCTCCCCAGCCCGTTCTTTTGTTTTGAAACAAGGTCCTACTAAGTTAGTAAGTTGTCCAAACTGGGTTCAAACTTTCTTTTTTTTTTTTTTTTCCGGTACCAGGGATCGAACTCAGGACCTTGCGCTTGCCAGGCAAGCGCTTATGCCACTGAGCTTTACCCCCAGCCCCTAGGGTTCAAACTTTCAATCCTCCTCTCTCGGCCTCCTAGAGTGCTGGAATTACAGATATGTATCACTAGGCTGTCATAAAACGAATTATTTTCTTTTTTAAATTAATTAATTAATATTTTGAGACAGGGTCTCACTATATAGTCAGCTGGCCTTGAACTCACAATGTAGCCCAGGCTGGCCTCAAACTCATAGCAATACTCCTGCTTCAACCTCCTGAGTGCTGGGATTACAGGTATGCACCACCATGCATGGCTCTAGAGGCTTTAAATGGTTGTTTCAAAAAAATAATTTAGCAGTTTCACTGGGGAGCAGATCAGCAAAGTTCATCATATTCTCATTTTCCTAGTCTGTTATGCATTTTGGTCTTTAGGCCAATAATATAGCCTAAACGAATTCCTTCAAGTTTACTTTTGACATGATCCTGTTAATCCTTAAGCACTTCTTTCCTTGCTGGCAATTAAACTGTCCCATCTTTCCTTAACCTACATTTGAAATCAGTCATTTTTCTAAGGAGTTCTAAACTGTGTCTCCTAAAAGAGCTCTGCTCTCTTTTAGTGGGGTATAGTATGTACAGGATAAGACAATTCTGAAAAAGATATGATACTTGTACTATCACCTCTCAAAGATACTGTTTCATCAACTATAAGAGCATTATTTTATGTGCCTTTAAGAAAAAGTCTTGCCAATTAAAATTTGACATCAATTATGCTTAAACAATCATATTAGCATCTACAAAAATTCAAATCCATTTATGAAAACTGTGTTTTTCTACTGCCATCTCCACCCCAAAGAAGAGCATTTATGGAAGCACATGGCAAATTAATTCAGAGAACCTCCTGGTAAAGGCCATGTATAAGAAGTTTGTAACTTCATATTTACTGTTTAAAGACTAAATCCTGACCCTCAAATGAGTAATAAAGCAAAGCTGTTTGCACTCATCACCCTTAAAGTGGGATTTCTGGTATTTCTTTTATACATTAGAAATTATAGCAACTATAAATAGACAAAAAGTACCATAAACGCAAAGAGGGGAAAAAAATGAAGATGTTAGAAACTACATAACACTAATTGGAGAAGCCAAGACTAAATATATGTACCTTCATAGAAGATTCATTGATGATGGCCATTTAAGTAGTACTTGTTTCTAATTTTTGGAAGTATATGTAGTTTTTGTAAATATATGTACAAGTACTCAAATACACACACATACATGTTCCTAGCACCACTATTTACTATAGCCAAAAGGCAGAAACTACCTAAATGTCCATCATCAACGAATGCATTAACAAATGCACAGTGGAATAGCATTCTGCTATAAAAGGGATGGTGATAACATGCACAAATGTGAATGTCAAAGACATCATGCATCATACCGTAGGCTTCCACTTATATGAAATATCAAAACTAGGTAAATCTATAGATAGAGTAGAAATGGATTGTCAAGGGTTAGGAGGAGGGAAAACCAAGAACTAATTAATGAGTACAGGATTTCCTTTTGGAGCGGTGAGAGTGCTTTGGAACTAGGTAGATGTGATGATTGTAGAATACTGCACATGTACTACATGCTGCTGAGTTGTTCACTCTAAAATGGTTAGTTTTATGCTATGTGAATTTCATCTAAATAAAGTATCAATTGTTAAAAATGTTTAAAACCACACACATTAACAGCCAGGTATCATAACGCAGTTCTGTCATCACCACACTCAGAAGTCTGACACATGAGGATCACCTTGAGTTTGAGGCCAGCCTGAACTACATAGCAAGGTCCTGTCTTAAACAAACAAACAAACAAACAAACAAACAAAATTATGGATTGTATACTAAGTAACAGTATTATGTCAATGATAAATTCCCTAAATGTGATCATTACGCTGTGGCTACAGAAGAGAATTCCTTATACTTTTTTTTTTTTTTTTTTGGCAGTACTGGGGATTGAACTCAGGACCCTGCGCTTGCTAGGCAAGCGCTTATTCCACTGAGCTATATCCCCAGCCCCTGAGAATTCCTTATACTTAAGAGACACATACTAAATGGATTGAGGACCACAATGTCATTATTTTCCTACCGCTTGAAATTATTTTATAAAAGGAAAATTTTTTAGCACCATTACTAACAGCCAAAAGTAAAATATATCCAAATATCCAAAAACTGATGAATAGAAAAAACAAATGCAGTGGTAACTATATAATGAAATATTCAGTTCTAAGAGGAATGCACTGCCAATATATGCAACATGGGTGATTATTTGCAAACATCATTACAGTAAAAGAAGCCAGACACAAAAGGCATATATTAAATGATTACATTAATAACAAAATGTCTGTGGTGGGCAAATCTATAAAAACAGAAAGGAGATCAGTAGTTACCAAATTGGTGGGGACAAGCGGAAAGAGAGTAAGAGTTTTAGGGTTTATTTTGGGTTTGATAAGAATGTTCTGCAATTAGATAGTGGATATATAACTAATATAAATTTTAAAAGGTGTTAGACACTTTAAGGGTGAATTTTATGGTATGTGAATTATATCTCAATACATAAATATACATACAGTAATACCTCAGTTCACAAACACTTCTGTTTGCAAATGATTCAATTCTAAACAAAAGTGCCAAAATTATTTTTCTATTCTCCACATCAGGTGACAAATACAATCACCTTCCCGACATAAACACATATGTGACCATCTTCGCAAAAATCTTAAACAAGTTTGTGAACCAAGTTGCCACTATACACATACATTCACACATACAATGAATGAATGAATGATCTAAATGTGAAACACAAAACTATTAAATTTGTGGAAGAAAACAAAACAAAAAAACCTTCACAACTTTGGGGTAAGCAAAAATTTCTTAGACTGAGGAAAAAAAAAGGTCAAACCATATGGTACACAAAATCACCAGCTGGCTTCTAAGTTTCCCACTACCTAATGGAATGCCCTGTACAAATCTTCCCCTTGAGTGGGTAGGCCTCACCTACACAGGAAAGCCTCTTAAAAGAAAGTATGGAGAAAAGCAGAAAGAATAGTCATGAAGTTCAAAGCTGCAGCAGAGCTGGGCAAGGCGTCACACACCTGTAATCCTAGCACTTGGGAGGCTGAGGCAGGAGGATTGCTGTGAGTTTGGCCACCCTAGGGTACATAGTGAGCTCGCGACCAGCCTGAACTACACAGCGAGACCTTGGATTAAAAAAAGAAAGAAGCTGCAGCAGATATTGTCCTGCAGTCTTCGAAGAAGTTAACTGCCATGTAAAAGGCTCTGCAACAGAACATGGTGGCCTCTAGGAGTTGAAAGCAACTCTAGTTGACAGCTAGTGAGAAAGCTGAGGGTATGTCCTACAATTACAAGCAACTGAATTCAGCCAAACACCCTATGTAGGCAGACACTAAACTCCATAAACCAATGTGGCTTACCTGGCTCACCTAGCATCTTTGATTTTTAACCTGATCCTGACCACAAGATCCAGGTAGCTCAGCTACTGAGCCCATGAAAACTATGAGATAACAAATTCGTTTTGTTTTGTTTGAGACAGCTTGCTATGGAGTCCAGGCTGGCCTTGAACTTATTATATAAGCCCAGTTTGGCCTCAAACTCATGGCAATCCTCCTGTCTCAGCCTCCTAAGTGCTGGGATTATAGACATGGGTCACCACCCCCAGTTTCTGTTTTGTTTTTGAGACAGGGTCTCACTATGTAATTTAGGTTGGCCTTGAACTTGCAGTGATCTTTCTGCCTCAGCCTCCTGAGTGCTGGGATTACAGGCATGTGCAACCATGCCCAGCCATGGTGTTTTAAAGTTTGCAATAAATTTTTATGCAACAGGAAATTATTCAAAACATAAAAAAGTAGTTCTGGCCAAAATTTAAAACCTGTGTTCTATGCCTCAACCTGTTAAGAAATGAAAAAACAAGCTATATACTGGGAAAAAAAAATTATAGAATGCCTGATAAAGAATTAATGTCTACAACATAAAAAGTTATGACTCAGTCATAAGAAATCAACCCAACTGTAAAGATGAGTAGAAGCTGTAGACAGATATTTCCCCAAAGAAAATCAGAAGATGGCAAGGAAACATGGAGAAAGGATACTCAACATCAAGTCATCAGGAATACACAGTAGGACTTAAAACTATTAATGCCTAATCCATTAAAATCACTAAGATTACAAGACAAAACTGACCATGCTACATGCTAGTGAGAATACAAAGCGCCTGCAACTTCCATGCATCGCTGGTGGAAGTAAAACCTGGTACAGCTACTCTGGAAAACAGTTTAGCAGCAGTTCCTTATACAACTAAATACACATTTACTGTATCATATGACCCAATAACTATATCCCTAGCTATTTTCCTGAGAAAAATAAAAACATGTAATGTCTAGGCAAAACTCAGTAAGCAAATGTTTCTAGCAAATATAATTGATAAAAACTGGATACAACCCTAATTATCTATCTGCCAGTAACAAACTGCTCAGCAATAAAAAGGAATGAACATAAATACAACATCAATCAATCTAAAATAATCATGCTAAATGAAAAAATACACTCAAAAAGCTACTTTATACATGATTCGAGTATATGACACTCTAGAAAAGACAAAGTGATAGGGACAGAAAATAGATTGGTAGTTTCTCATAGCCTGGAAGTGAAGGGAGAAGTTGATAAATAGACTGAGAACTTTTTAGGATGATGAAAATGTTCTCTATCTTCATTTTGGTGATTATATCATATTTGTCAAAATTCATAGGTCTGTAATACACAAAAGGTTGGATTTTGCCCTACATAGTATAAATTATATCTCAGTAAACCTTGGTAAACAAATTATATCCTCAGGGTCAATGAAATACAGTAGGATGAAGTTACAATAATGAACACATCAAGTGAATAAAGAAATAGAAGGCATAGATGATACATTTAATATATACTAAAGTACTAGCCAGACGTGCTGGTGCATGCCTGTAATCCCAGTACTCAGGAGGCTGAGGCAGGAGGACTGCTCCAAGTTCAAGATCAGCCTGGTCCACCACAGTACCTACTTAACTGTGCTGGTGATGAATAAAAGGAAAGTAGTCATTCACAATAGCGAATCAAATGGGCACAGTTGTGTTCCAATGAAACTTTATTTAAATAGCTGGCTAGCTTTTTAGGTATAATTTGCTGATACCTAGTCTAATCATTAAATGTTGGAATAACTGGCTCTCAGTCTTAAAAGAAACAACTTTATGCTAGTCATACAAACAAATTCCAGATAAACTTCTAAATATAAAAACATAATTTTGAATAAATAATATACTAAGTATAGCATAAAATTAAGACAGTATAAATTAAATGATTTGATTAAGTAAAAATTTTATATTTCTCAATGTAGTGAAAATCATACAAAATATGAAAAGAAATGAGAACTTTTGTTTCCAGTAATGTGGCTAACTTTCCATGGAAAAATACCTAAAATGCTGGTGTAATGTTTAGAAAACCACCTTGAACACATAAAACAGTTGACAAGACAGTGGTGAATGGCCTCAAAGGGATACGCAAGCCCATAGAACACTGTTCCAACACCAATTTGATGGTTTTCAGGGCAAAGGTAGCTGCAGTCAGAGTCTAGTTTCTGCCCAAAATGAGGTCTCAGGCAGACATGGTGGCTCACACCTGTAATCTTTTTTTTTTTTTTTATTTTAAAAACATAAAAGTACAAAAACATATTGACAAACAGACACCAATTATCATAAAAAATAGTACAATCACAACTAATCTATAGACAAGGTGATATGGTCTCAACAGTGGTTATTGCTTTATCCATTGATATCTTCGAATTGTAAATGTATGAACCCATATACAGACATGCAAATTTAGTCAG
>PVLD010010599.1:0-69917 GCA_004027595.1 Dinomys branickii
AAGCAATCCTGGGCAATAAGGACAAGTCAGATGGAATCACAATCCCTGACCTGAAATTATACTACAAAGCTACTGTAATAAAATCAACCTGGTACTGGCTAAAAAACAGACCTGAGGATCAATGGAACAGACTGGAAGATGCAACCATAACGAAAAACCCACTCAGCTACCTAATATTTGACAAAGGGGTCAACCAAACCCACTGGAAAAAAGAAGGTGTGTTTAGTAAATGGTGCTGGGAAAACTGGCTTGCCTATGCCGAAAACTGAAAATAGACCCCAGTCTATCACCATGCACCAAACTCAGGTCAAAATGGATCATAGACCTCAACATTAAAACAGAAACTCTAAATCTATTGGAAGAGAAAGTAGGTAAAAATCTTGAAGACATAGGAGTAGGGAGAGAAATCATGAACAAAAATGGAACTGCAAGGGAAACACTTCAAAGAATCAATAATTGGGACCTCATCGTGCTGAAAAGTTTTTGTACATCTAAAGAAATCACCAGCAAAGTAAAAAGAAAACCCACAAATTGGGAAAAAATCCTAGCTGGCTGTCCCTCAGACAAAGGACTGCTATCTAGAACATACAAAGAATTAAAAAACATGTACCTGTCCAATTTGAAAGACCCATTCCAGAAATGGGCATCTGAGATGAATACACACTTCTCAGATAAATACAAATGGCAAATAAATATATGAGAAAATGTTCCACATCCTTAGTCATTCGAGAAGTGCAAATAAAAACAACATCGAGATTTCATCTCACCCCAGTAAGACTGGCCAGTATGAAAATGTCATCCAATAACATGCTGGTGAGGCTGTGGAGAAATAGGGACTCTATTACACTGCTGGTGGGAATGCAGACTGGTGCAACCACTGTGGAGAGCCGTTTGGAGATTTCTCAGCAAACTAGGTCTAGAGGTTCCATTCAAACCAGCTATTTCCCTTCTGGGTATTTTCCCAGAAGATCTGAAAACATCATATCACTCTGATACATGTGCACCCATGTTTATAGCAGCACAATTTGTAATAGCTAAAATGTGGAAGCAACCCAAGTGTCCATCCACAGAAGACTGGATTAAAAAATTGTGGCATTTTTATATGATGGAGTATTATTCAGCTATAAAGAAAGACAGTTTGGGGGACTTTGTAGGCAAATGGTCAGAACTGGAGTCCATACTCTTAAGTGAAATAATTCAGCAGTACATGTGCAGGTAACGTATTGTATCACTGGTGTAAGAACCTGAGCGTGGGAATATAAACTAAGAGACATGAAGGAAATCTGTTCAAAAACAAAGAACAGATGGGAAGAGGGAAAGGAGAAAAGAAAGGCAAAAATGTATGTATGTATATATGCTAATACATATGTGCAGGAGGGCTAACATGGTTCTACCATTGTATTATATCACTTAATGTTGAGGAATAATTGATGATGGGTTATTCGATCAATCTTGTATGTCTGTATGTGTTATCCTGAACACACACTTTGAAGATATCAATATGCAAAGCAGCAACTATTGTTGATTTTTTTAAATTCTTTTTTTATTTTTTATCTTTTGTTTTTGGTTTTTTGTGATTTTCTGTTGTTGAGATGATTAATTGTTTAACCAATTTTGCATGTCTGTCTGTGTTCATGTATATACACTTTGAAGATATCAATAGGTAAAGCAACAACCATTGATGAGTCCATGTTACCTTGTCTGTAAATCAGTTTTGATTGTACTATTTCTTATGCTAATTTGTGTCTGTTTGTTAATATGTTTTTGTGCTTTTTTTTTAAATTGAAAAGAAAAAACAGAGGCAAGGAGTGAGGCACAATAGACAATCTGCCTATGGTCACACAGCTCTGATGCAAAGGGGCCAGTACTTGAACCCGGGCTAATCCCAGTGTCACGGTGCTGCTTCCCAGAGGGCATCCTTGTAACCTGGCAGCCAGGCTGTGATAGAAATCTGTTCAAAACAGGATTTTTTTGAAAGTGTATGTTTGGAGTATATAATGTTTACATTCGCCTTAGGGAGTAGATATGTGTACTGAACCTATCTTAATCTACACTCCCATTTCCTTTTATCTGGTTTTTATTTTGCTCTGAATTTTATTTATACTTGGGATTTCTCATATTAGAGAAGCCACACAGGCATCTGATTCATCTCACTTAACATTATGTTTTACATTGCACTCATTTTCCTACAAATGACTCAAATTTCCACTCATTTATAGCTGAGTAGTTTTCATTATGTGTAGATACTACATTTCCTTTATCAATTCACCTGTTGATGGATAGCCTTCTTCTAAGAATTAGCTATTATGACTTATTCTGTTACAAACATGGGTATACGTGTATCACTGTAAAAATAATGTCTTTAACTCTTTCAAAGTGATGCCTAGAAAGGGAATAGCTGGGTCAAATAGAATTTCTACTTTTTAGTTTATTGAGCAATCTCCACACTGATATCATCGTGATTGTAGTAGTTTACAACCCCATAGCCAATGCAGGAAGTCCCCTTTTCCTCAAATCCTCTCCATCACTCTTTATTACTTGAGTTTTTGATTATTTACATTTTTCCTGGTGTAAGGTAAAATAAATCTTGGTGTTGTTTTAGTTTGCTTCTTTCTAATGGCCAGTGGTGTTGAACATGTTGTCGTGTATTTATTGGCTGGCATGTTTCTTCTTCTGTGAGATGTCTATTCATTTCTGTTGCCCATTGTTTGATTAGATCTTTTATTTGGGGGATCTATTTTTTAGTTCTTTATATATTCTAGATATTAATCCTCTGTGTGAGGTGTAGCTGACCAAAAACTTATTTCCCATTCAGCAGGTTGTCTCTTCTCTCTTATCGTTGTTTGCTTTGTGGTACAGAAACTTTAATTCTCTATAGTCCCACTTATTGATGCTTGTTGTTATTTCTTATGCAATTGGAGCTCTGCCCAGAAAGTCCTTGCCTAAACTTATGTCTCTAGGAGTTTTACCTATTTTATTTCCAACCAGATTAATTATTTTTATTTTAATAATTCAATCTTTGATCCATTTTTATTTTAATTTAGCACACAGTGAGAGATATAGGTCTAAAGTCATTCTTCTGCATATGGATGGCTAGTTTTCTCAGCATCATTTGCTAAAGAGGCTCTTTCTTCCCATATATGGTATCTGTTCCTTTGTTAAGATCGGTTGTCTGAGTGTGCCCGGGGTTGCTTCTGCATCCTATTCTGTTCCACCAATCCACATATCTGTTTTGATTCCAATATCATGGTGTTTTCATCACTGTAACTTTTTTGTAGTGTAACTTGAAATCCAGGATTCTAATGTCTCCTGATTTGTTCTTTTTTACCCAGAATTTCATTTGCTACTCTAGGTCTCTTTATGGCCCACATGAATTTTAAGATTGTTTTACCTAGTTTTGTGAGGAGTGTTATCAGTATTTTGCTTGGGATTGCATTGTCTGTACATCAGTTTTGGAAGTATGACCCTTACAGGTTCTGCCTATCCAGGAACAGAGGGCATTTTTCCCTATCTGATAGTCTCTTTGATCTCCTTTTTCCGTTCTATAGTTCTCATTGTAGAGTCTTGGACTTTCTTTGTTAGGTTAATTCCTAAGTAATTTTTCTTGGTGCTATTGAGAATGGTATTGTTTTCCTAATTTCCAGCTTCAATGGCCCTGTGGCCCAGATGCAGACTGTACCATGAAGAGAACACCAGACTTCACTGGAGCACCTGAGTCAGACCCAACAGATGATCCTAAGTTTTGTTATAAGTTTTTTAATATAACACCAAAAGCACACCTTAGGAAATGAAAATTTGATAGTGATATGGTTTTTTAAATTTTTATTCTAAAAGGCAAAGAACATAAACCAAGTGACAAAAACAAAACAATACAAAAACAATAAAAATGATACAGAATTTCAAAACAAGTTGAGAGGAAATTAACAATGGTTGTTATGTTACATATTGTTATCTTCAAAGTAGTTGCTCAGGTTAGCAGACATAGGTATGAGAGATTGATCAAACAATTAAACATTAATTGTGCCTTTCAATGAACCAATAAAAAATTAGTAGCACAATGATCCTAGCTGTCTTGTGCACATATATATATATGTGTATATATATATATATATATATATATATATGTATATATATTTCCCTCTTTCTTCTTTCTTTTCTCCTTTTCCCTCATTCTAGTTGTTCTTTCCTTTTGAGCAGTTTCTTTCTGTGGATAGTGATATATTGACAGTATAGAAATATGAAAGAAACTTAAGAAAAAGAAAATAAAGGTGCAAGCCCTAGGCTAGGAGAAAGTATTTGCAGAACTCCACTCAATGAACTTGTACCTAAAATCTAGGAAAAACCCTTAAAAGTCAACAGTTTAAGCAATGGTGGAGGAAAGCATGTATCCTGAACAGACACCTCACCAAAGATACATGAATAGAAAAAATGCTTATGTAAAGACACTCCACACTTACTTGCACCCTGCCCTCCAGGTGGTCACACACACAGACTGATCGCTGTTGGTGAGGCCCACTGCTTGCTCCTCTGCACGGACTGAACTGACTGGAGAAGCAGAATCAGGCAGGCTGCAACCTGCTGACAGCATGGTTCCCAGCTGAATGCTGCTGAGAGAACCAGGTATTTCCCATCTATTTCCTGGGGGCAGAGTGGGCAACTCATGATCACATTCTGAGTCTCTGCCCCACCTGCCATGATCACATTCTGAGTCTCTGCCCCAACTGCCATGATCACATTCTGAGTCTCTGCCCCACCTGTGCACCTGAAGCAGACAGGAGATCCTCACTCAGCAGCCGTGAAAACTGTTCTCACCTGGTTTCTCGTGTGGGCCCTCCCTGCATGTGCCCGGCCTTGAGTGAGGTTTGGGTGTATGTACTCCAGGAGCTGCTGACACTGTGGTTCTGGTCTGGGCTACACTTGTGCCCTGCCCTCCAGGTGGTCACACACATAGGTAGTCTGTGATTGCTGTTGGTGTAGCCCATGTCTGGATCCTATGCATGTACTGAACTGACTGGAGACATACAAGCAAGTGGTCCACAAACTGTTGACCTTGCAGTTTGTGTCTGGGTTTTCCCTGTATCCTGAACTGCCTGGGGTCACAAGACCACTGGCGTGGGGTTATACCACCCGTGCAACTGGATTCTGAGTCATACACGTGCCCTGAACTGCAAGGGGCTGCTGGAACAAATCATCTGCCATCAACGGATATCACAGTTCATGTCCGAGACCTGGGAGAACTAGGTACACTTCACCATCTACTGGAGAACCCCAGCCTAAGTAGCGCATCTCAGTGGACACTGAGGTTCAGTTCTGCCCACCAGGAAACCTAGGGCCACCAGTGACATTTGCTGAACTACTAGAGAAGAGGGAGATTGAGTGTTCTGCCTCCGGCATCAAACACGATAAGATGAAGGGCTAAAACACAGCCTCAGAACTCCACCCCGCTCAGAACAAGTCCAGGAGACACTGACATAGGAGACCTTGGTATACACACACCCAAAATTGTTGAAATGATTGCAGCAGAAGTAAAGAAACAACTTCATGAGGGCATAGGAGAGATGAGATCAGACATAATCTCTCAGGCAAAAAATGAAATGGCAATACTAATGAAAGAAACGCTCCACACACATAGAGAAGAAACAGATGAAAAAACAGAGGATCATGGGCAACAGATGGAAATGTTGCAGGAGCAATATAGGAATGAATTAGAATGCATGAAATACACTCAAAGAGATTTCCAGGAAGTCAAAACTTCCATCAAAAGCTTGCAAAACTGCCTGAATGAAGCTGAAGATAGAATTTCAGATCTCATAGACAGCATGGAAGCTAGCAATTGTGAAAGGAAGGATCTCTTAAAATGAACAAGAATTCAGGAAAAATCAATGAAACAGCTGCAAGATGAGGCAAAGAAATAATGTCCAAGTAATAGGAGTCAAAGAAATAGCAGGGGGCGACACAAATGACATAAAAAAAAAATTTGCAGAAATAATAGCAGAAAATTTCCCAAGCATGGAAACAGAGTCTGAGATACAGATAAATAAGGCATATAGAACTCCTATTAGTCATGACCATAATAAAACTACACCCAGACATATAATAATCAAGATCACAGATCTCCAGCAAAAGAACAGAATATTAAAAGCTGCTAGATAAAAGAAACAGATCACCTATAAAGGAAAGCCCATCAGAATCATGGCAGACTTCTCAACACAAACTATCCAATTGAGAAGAGCCTGGAGTGAAGTATTACAGGTCCTATGACAAAACAGCTTCCAACCAAGATTGATGTATCCTGCCAAACTATCTTTCAAGTTTAACAGAGAAATAAAATAATTCCATGGCAAAGAGCAACTGAAGAACTTCATGAATGCCAAACCATCCTTACAAAAAGCACTAAATGACATTCTAGACAGAGAAGAAAATGAATGCAATTTCAAGAACAAGAATACAAAGGAACCCTCAAGAAGAGCAAACAAGTAAACAGATAGAAAATGTAAGAAATCAATAGCAAGTAAGTAACAAGACAATGATAAGCCAGCACATATCGATTATAACCATAAATGTAAATGGCCCCAATTCACCAGTCAAAAGAAACAGACTGGCAGAGTGGATTAAGAAACAAAATCCAACCATATGCTGTATACAGGAAACACATTTTACTCAAAAGGAAATCCATAGACTGAAAGTCAAAGGATGGAAAACAATCCTCCATGCAACAGGAACCCAGGAAAAGGCAGGAGTAGCTATTATGTTTGCAGACAATGTAAACTTGAAACCGAGAACAATCCAAAGAGATAAAGAAGGTCACTGCATACTTGTGAGGAGAAAACTGCAAGAGGAAGACATAACAATCCTAAACACGTATGCACCAAATATTGGAGCACCGAGCTACATAAGACAAATCTTAACAGACACAAAAACCCATATAATCAATAATACTATTGTAATAGAGGACCTCAACACTCCTTTGACACAAAAAGATAGGTCAACTGGACAAAAAATCAGCAAAGAAATAACAGATCTGAACCAAACCTGAGAACAAATGGACTTAGTAGATGTATACAGAGTATTCCAGCCTACAACATCAGAATACACATTTTTCTCAGCTTCACATGGGACTTTCTCTAAAATAAACCACATTCTAGCCCATAGCGCATATCTACCTAAATGCAAAAGAACTGAAATTATCCCAAGCATATTATCTGACCACAGTGCAATGAAATTGGAAATTAATGACAAAAGGAACTCCAAAAATTCTATAAACACTTGGAAATTACACAAGAACCTCCTGAACATCCAATGGGTCACAGAAGAAATTAAAGAAGAAATTTAAAAATACCTACAAACAAACAAAAATGTATATAAAATTTACTGGAATCTGTGGAATGCAATGAAAGCAGTCCTCAGAGGGGAATGTATAGCAGTGACTCACATATAAGGAAAACAGAAAGAGAACAAACAAACAGCCTAATGTTGCACCTCAAATTTTTAGAAAAAGAAGAATAAGTCAAGCCTAAAGCCCAAAGAAGGGAGGAGATTATAAAGCTTAGGGCAGAAATTAATGCAACTGAAAAGAAAATTCTACAAAAAATAAGTGAATCAAAGAGTTGGTTCCTTGAAAGAATAAATAAAATTGATAAACCCCTAGCCAATCTTATCAAAAAAAGAAAGAAAAGAACTCAAGTTCATGCAATAAAAAATGAAAAGGATGAAATCACTACAGATTCTACAGAAACTCAGAAGATCATTAATGCCTACTTTGAAAATCTTTATTCCAATAGGATAGAAAACTAGGAAGAAATGGACAGATTCCTAGATATGTACAAATTACCAAGGCTGAATCAAGAAGATATAAAAATCCTGAACAACCCAATATCAATTAATGACATAGAAAATGTGATTGAAAACTTAATGACAAAGAAAAGCCGAGACCCTGATGGAGTCACAGAAGAACTTTACAAGAAATTCAGAGAAGATTTAATACCACACTCCTCAAATTCTTCAATGAAATTGAAAAGGAAGCAATTCTCTCTAACTTATTTTTGGAGTCAAGTATTATACTGATACCAAAACCAGAGAAAGAGAACTGCAGACCAATATCCCTATTGTATATAGTTGCAAAGATACTCAATAAATTACTAGCAAATAGAATGCAGCAAGTCATTAAGAAAATCATACACCATGACCAAGTTGGATTCATTCCAGGAATGCAGGGATGGTTCAATATTCACATATCAATTAATGTTATACACCATATCAATACAGCCAAAAAAAAATATGATCATCTCAATAAATGCATAAAAAGCTTTTGACAAAGTCCAACATGCATTCATGATAGAAGCTCTATAGAAAATAGGAATAGATGGTCTTTACCTGAAGCTGATCAAAGCCATCTGTGAGAAACCAATAGCCAACAACACATTAAATGGACAAAAACTGAAAGCTTTGCCTTTAAAACCAGGAACAAGACAAGGATGTCCACTGTTACCACTCCTGTTCAACATAGTGCTGGAAATATTAGCCAGAGAAATTAGAGAAGAGAGAGAAATAAAAAGAATAAGGATAGGAAAGGAAGAAGTAAAACTATCACTATTTGCAGATGACACGATACTTTGTATGAAAGACTCCAGAAACTCCACAAGAAGACTTCTTGGAGTAATTGACAAATTCAGCATTGTAGCTGGATACAAAGTCAACACCCAAAAATCAATAGCATTCCTATACACAAACAACAAACAGACTGAGAGAGAAATTAAAGAAACCATACCTTTCAAAATAACATTCCAAGAAATTGAAATATTTGGGAATCATCTAACAAAGGAAGTAAAAGCTCTATTCAATGAAAACTACAGTACCCTAAAAAAATAGATCAAAGAGGATTTCAATAAATGGAAAAACATTCCCTGCTCATGGTTAGGAAGAACCCACATTGTGAAAATGGCCATACTACCAAAATTGTTGTATAGATTCAATGCAATTCCCATTAAGCTACTATTAGCATATCTCACAGATCTAGAGAAAACATTCCTTAAATTCATCTGGAACCAGAAGAGACCCAGAATAGCAAAAGCAATTCTGGGCAACAAGGACAAGTCAGGTGGAACTACAATCCCTGACTTGAAATTATACTACAAATCTCCTGTAATAAAATCAACATGGTACTGGCTAAAAAACAGACCAGAAGATCAATGGAACAGACTGGAAGACACCGACACAACTACAAATGCAGTCAGCTACCAAATCTTTGATAAAGGGGCCAAACAAACTCACTGGAAGAATGATAGCCTCTTTCATAAATGGTACTGGAGAAACTGGTTTGCCACCTGCCAAAGAGTGAAATAGACCCAAGTTTATCACCATGCACCAGACTCAAGTCAAAATAATCACAGATCTCAGTATTAAAACAGAAACTCTAAATCTATTGGAAGAGAAAGTAGGTAAAAACCTTGAAGACAAAGGGGTTGGCAGAAACCAAACTGCCCATGAAATACATCAAAGAATCAACAACTGGGATCTCATCCTAGTGAAAAGTTTCTGCACATCTAAAGAAATCACCAGCAGAGTAAAAAGAAAACCCATAAATTAGGAAAACATTTTAGCTGACTGTCCTTGAGACAAAGGTCTTCTGTGTAAAACATATAAACAATAAAAAACATACTTCTCAGATAAAGAAATACAAATGGCAAATAAATACATGAAAAAATGTTCAACATCATTAGTCATTTGAGAAATGCAAAATAAAAAAACACTGAGATTTCACCTCACCCCAATAGGAATGGCTACCATTAAGACATCAGCCAGTAACAAATGCTGGTGAGGCTGTGGAGAAATACTTCTCCACTGCTGGTGGGAATGCAGACTGGGGAAACCACTGTGGAGAGCGGTTTGGAGATTCCTCAGCAAACTAGGTCTAGAGTTCCCGTTCAACCCAGCTATTCTCCTTCTGGGTATTTTCCCAGAAGATCTGAAAACATCATGTCACAGCCATATATGTGCATCCATGTTCACAGCAGCACAATTTGTAATTGCTAAATTGTGGAAGCAACTCAAATGTCCATCCACTGAGGATTGCAAAAAAGAAATCATGTTACTTTTATATAATGGAGTATTACTAAGCTATAAAGAAAGGTAAACTCGAGGCTTTTATAGGTAAATGGTTACAACTAGAAACCATACTCATAAGTGAAATAAACAAGACCTCCATGTGTAAGCAACATACTGTCTCACTAGTATAAGAACTTGAAAGAATGAATAAAAACTAGGAGGTATGATAAACATTGTGAAATGAAAAGAAAATGCTCAAAAGTAAAGGGCAACTGTGGTGTGGGAAAAGAGAAGGGAAAGAAGGGGAAATTATATATGTGTGTATATATAGGACAGCTAACAGTTGTACTACTGTCTTCTATTGCTTTACTGAAAGAAACAGTTAATGATTACTGGTTTGATCATTATTACATGTCTCTATTTATTTTCCTGAGATACTACTTTGAAGATACCAATAGTAATGCAACAACCATTGTTAATTTCCTACCATTTTGTAACTCTGTATTGTTTGTATTCTCCTTATGCTATTTTGTGAATGGATGTCTGTTAATATGTTTTCTTCCTTTATTCTTAAAATAAAAAAGACACCTTACACCATTTTTCTTCAGAGAATTTCAAATTAAAGCAGCAAAAAGGTATAACTATAAAAATAAACTGATATTAAATGCCAGCAAGACTGAGTACAAACAAGAACTTTCTCATTGCTGCTGGGACTGTGAAATAGTATAGCCACTTTGAAATACAACTTGACAGTTTCTTACAAAGAGGACCATCGTATTACCATATTACCAGTCAATTGCACTTATAGATATTTACCCAAATGATTCAAAGGTTTAGAAACACACACGCACACACACGCACACGCACACACACACACATGCACCCACACAAACATTATAGCAGCATTATTAAGAATCACTAAAAATTGGAATGAACCAAACTCCCATATGAAAAGCAAATAGAGAACCAAATTGGTATATCCACATAATGGAATATCAGTCACCGATAAAAAGAAATGAGGCAACAAGCCATGAAAACTACAGATGAATCTTAAATTTGTATTGCTAAGTAAAAGAGCCAATATAAAGAGGCTACTTACTGCATTATTTCAATTTAATGACACTCTAGAAAAGTAGAACAATTGAAGAAGTGAAAAGATCAGTGGTTTCTTGGGATTTGGCAGGCAAGAGGGGAAGTTTAAACAGCAGTGAAATTGTTCTGGGTAGTGAAACTATAGTAGTTTTAAGGCATTATGTCTTTTTCAAAGCTCATAGAAATTTATGATGAAATGATCAAACTTTAATACACACAAATTAAATATAGTAATTTAGCCAGCTTAAATACCTCAGGAAATAACATAGACTGTGACAAGAAAATCTATGTTAGAAATGTATGAAGCTTCATTAAAGAAAATAGGGAGAAAGTTGCTGTCCTCAGTTCTTTTGGAAGTGAGTGGAGTTTATAAGACAAAAAGCAGAAGGAATGTACATAAGCACTGTACACTAGGTAATAAATTTTTCCCACAGATTATAAGACACCAATTATGAAACCTCTACACATTTTTACTAGAATGGAGCAATTCTGTAAATGGATATAGGAGCCAGATTTCTCATTAGCAGAGTAGGAATTTACAGATAAGTGATGTTAGAAGGTAAAAATGATTTGTGTCATAATGAGTTAAGAGTTGGCAATATCAGCATGAACTCATATTGACTTTAAAAGACACAAAATGCAGAGTCTAGGAAGTATTTACATGTAGAAATACTTATGGATATGAGTGTTGTCTTCGTTACTTTTCTCATTGCTGGGGCAAAATACCTCACACTCATAAGTTAAAGAAGGAAAAGTTTATTTTAGCTCACAGTTCGTGTAGGCTTCAGTTCTATTATGGTTTGTGTCTGGATGTCTCCCCAAAGCCTCATGCAGTCATGGGACAGGCATCTAGTTTATGACTGATTCACGGTCCAGTGTTGGAATTATGGATGTGAGTGCTGCACCTGCCCTGGGGCGGGTAATTTGCACACAGTGTCAGGGAGGGAAAGAGGCTACTTGCCGCTGCTCCTCCCTTTTGCTCATGCTGCTTTTGCTGTCTTCCACCGCCATGAACATTTGCCCTCTGCCATGTGCGACCCTGCCTTGGAGCCAGCCAAGTAGGGCCTGAAACCTCCACAAACTGTGAGCTAAATAAACCTTTCCTTCCTTAATTTTGGGCGTTGAGTATTTTGTCTCAGCAATGAGAGAAAAGTAACTAAGACAAGTTCATAGTCACCTGGCTCCAAGGCAGGACGGCAGGGCAGAGGGGCATGGAAGAGGAGAAACAGTCCCTGGCAGGGCAGGCAGGAAGCAGCAGCAGCAGCAGCAGCATGTATCTCTTTGTCCATCTAAGCTGCAAATCTATTGCTCTGTGCTACCCACACCCAGAGAGGCCCTTCATATTATCCAGACCCAGAACTATGCAAAACCAAACAGTGGACTGATTTAGTTATCAAACACCCTTAATCTGTATTCACATATCCCAGATCTAGCCACCTCAAAAAGGCCCCACCTGTGAGTACATGAGGCTTGGGGGACATCTAGATCTCAATCATAAGAGATGCATCCATGGCTTCACATATGGATGTATGTTTCCTTGCTGTCTCGGTTGAAAGAATCTAGAAGCAATGACAGCTGAGTAACAATAAGTTCTGGTCTTGATTTCTAATGTCGTTGCCCAATACAAAGGCCGAAAGTGAAAAAACTGTCTAACCCTACAACTGGCACAGGTAATGTGCAAAATGACCCTGGAGTAATTTATAGGGCCAAAAGCTAAGGAATTTCTCAAAAAGGAAAAACAATACTCGCTCATAGGAATATGGCAAAAGAACATGGAACCCCACGGTCAAAGCTAGAACAATTGGAGCAATAAAATAAAGTACAAAATCCATGTCTAGAACTCAATACTCATATAAACAAATTACATAATAAATGAATAAAAGGAGGAGAAAAATCCTGCGCAGAAGAATTAAAATGGCTTGTGAAGATATCCTCAAGGAGAGGGAACACAAGTTCCCACTCAAATGTGGACGGCACCTAGCGACCCGTTCCCCAGAGTACAATGTGCAAACAGGGAAAAGAATAAGTTAACAGTAAGGAAATGCAAGGAACACTACTACCTGGGTCAGATGACTAGGGAAGAGCTCAGTGATGAGTCTCCTTGACAGTTCATCCCCTTGAGTGTGACGTGACAAAAAGACCTTTGCTTCCCTACTCTTCCCTCTGTAACCCGTAACTCCATTGTACAAGGACAATATCATGAGACAATTCCCAATAGATAAACATCGCACAAAGTACTTGACCAGGGTATCTTAAAACAATCAAGGTTATCCTAAAGAACATAGGACTGCAAAATTCTTTCAACCAAGAAGAGCCTCAGTAAACAAGACTATTGTGTTATATATATGAGATGAGATTCTAGAATATATATCAGACACCAGGTAAAATATGAATAAAATATGACTTTTGCTAATAATAATGCATCATTGTTGGTTCATTAATTGTAACAAATGTACCATATTAATGGTAAGACATTAATATAAAAAAGATGAAAGAAGAGAAATGGGATAACACAATATGAACTCAAATTTTTCTGTAAATCTAAGATGTTCCCAAAATGTAAAAATTATTTTAAAAATGTTTTGAAATTATATAGTCTTCACATTTTGATGTTTGCTATTGACCAAACTGATAAAGATTATGTTTAAATTTTTTTATTATATATTGTGCATTCACTCATTATTTTTCAAGGGCCAAGGTATAGTGAACATACTAAGGAAAATGTAACAACACAGGCATAGTAATATATTTAAAATTTGAATGAGAAAGAACTGTCTTCCTTTAAGCCACAACGTATTGTACATTTGGGTGGCTTACAACTGCTAGCAAATAAATCAGTAATACTCAATAAAGATAAACAAGTACCGGGGTTTTTTAAAAAAAGGTCATCTAGGTAGAAAAGAAACTAAGATCAACTCAAAGACTCTACACAAATGAATTTTTCCCCAATGGAAAAGCAAATTTTTTGGCTTCTTTCTTAGTCCTGAAAGGTTAGTTGGAGGAGACAATCACTACTGACTGGGATACAGACAAATAACCTTTCCATCCAAGAAAAGCACATTCTCATTCAATGTGATCTTTAAACAGTCCAGAAAGTAAAATCCTACTCAGGACTTTGCCCATGAATTACATCCTAAAAGTGTATTCTTTTTTACCCCTGTCTGGCAGAGCCAGAGACCTCCCAGTGCCATGGCAGAAGTACCTAAGCAGTAGAAACACCCTGATCAATTTCTAGGTGAGTATTTTGTTTTGAGGTACAATATGCCAAGGAATGCAAATTATGCTGAAATTTTAAAAAAATAAAGGCTCAACCGAATCTATCCGCTTGGGAGAAGATGTTAGTGCCGCCAGGAAAAGGCACTTTGGAGACCTTTCACCTTCTGTGCCACACTTGCCTCGAGGGACAAGCTGAGCGCAAACTCTAAAGAAAATCGTTGACATAAATCTGTAAGCATGGAACAAGAAACTTTATCACATGCAGGAAATGTCATGAGAGCAGTTATTACAGGAACTATTGGTCCTCTGGGAAATGGAAGCTTTTCTTGCGTTCAGTTTTTGAGTATGAGCCAGAAAGAGATCCAAACCAAGAGAAGAGATTGGTGGCTACAGAAAGGGCGCACTAGGTTTTTTTCTGCGAGAACAGTCCCGCCAAAAGCTCTGATAGTCTCATCACTATCTCGCCCTACTCTTCCTATTTCTCTTTCTTAACTATGCAGCCTGTGGCTCACTTCTGTCTAATCCAGTAATGAAAGTGGGTCAGAAGTCTACTTTCTTCTGCAACACTGCCATCAAGATGCAGCTTGAACTGCACCGCAGAGCCCTCTCCACGCCTTCTACCTCAGCTGTAGCTCTACCCTGAGGCACCCCATAAATTTTAGGCAGCTGAAACTCAGCGGTCTCCTTTGGGCCTGGACTTAAGCTGTCTCCTCACCATGGAGGAGCCTGCCAGTCTTCCAGCCCATGCAAGAGGCTAATTCTTATGCATCCTTCAAACTCCAGCTGAGATCCACTGCTGCAAACTGCCTTCTCTGGTTCCCCAAGTGCCATCCAAGAGGTCACCCCCTCTGTATACTCCGTAAATAGCCTGTTCTTGCCCTCTCATGGCACTAATACTGGACCAGTGTGTCCAGTACAAGCACTAGACTGTGAGTTCTTCAAGGCGAAGTATTGTTTCTACTACTCTCCCACCCCAAAGTGCCATATATACCATTTGTGGCTCCTAATTGTCACTAATAAGGATTATGGAATAAATTCCAATTCATTGAATACTCTTTTTTGGTACAGGGAATCAAACTCAGGGCCTTCTGCTTGCTGGCAGGCGCTGTACCACAGAGCTCCATCCCCAGCCCTTATGGTGAATACTTTAAACCAACAATCTGCTTCTGGAAACTCAGAAAAACCCAAGAAGACTCATCAATTGAATAACAAATTTCCTTCTCTGAAAGATTTGTATGTTTCCAGTCTTAATGCCATCGTCTCTTTTTATTCCATCACTGAATGTTCTTTGGAAACAGAGCCATTGAGCACACGGCCCCCCTTCACAAAGCCTGGGCCACCTCTCCAGTTCATCCTCCAAGCTGCATGAAAACCATGTTCATTCCACTTGCACACTGTGCTCTGTTCCGTGCAGTTACTGCTGACCATGGAGAGAGTGGCGAGGTCAGGCAGAGCACATGATCCAGAAAGGAAACAGAGTTAAGGAGCTGCAGCCTATGACACTGAAAGGACTATCTATCTGGATGCTAAAATAACCAAAACAATACCACGGGAGTTTTACAGGAAAATTGCCTGTAAGCCAGGAACTAAAAATATTAAAGAAACGAGGAGGAGAGAGCAGAGGGACATGCCATTCAGCTAGTTTGCCAACTTGTTGCATTTACTTCTGGGTAAAAAAGCTGAAAGCGTTAAAGAATGAGAAAAGTCTATTTAAAATACAATGAGAGTGGAAAGTGGGGTGCCTGCGGAGAGGAGGGGTTTGCAGGATTCCGGCGGCAAAGCCTTCAGCGGTGAGGTTTGCGGGAGGTGAGAGGGTGAGTGGTGGGGTACAGCAGCGGGGCTGCCTGGCGTGTCTTGCACCTCTAGGCCAGGGGTAGGAGGGAAAAGGAGCAAAGGCAGAGTAGAAAACACAGCAGCAGGCAGGATTCGCACAGGGCCCACTGAGCAAACCGTAACAGCAATGCTTAGAGAACAGGTGGAGAACCTAGGAATGAGGCAGGTGACAGAACCTGTAGCAGCCAGAAGCCAGATGAGGCTGGGTACAAAGCCACACACTGTTGAGCTTCTAGTGAACTGAGAATTTCTACAAATAAGAAAGGTACACCAGGAGCTTTTAGACAAGTCCCCTGCACTGATAGCAGTGTTAGGTCTTTGTGACTAGTAACACAGAAACTTGTTCTGATACCGTTTTCTTTATATGGTATCACACCTCTTGTACTATTCTTTACCACTACTTTTCCTCTTGTTGTATTTTAAATAGACTTTTCTCATTCTTTCATGCTTTCAGCTTTTTTACCCAGAAGTAAACGCAACAAGTTAGCAAACTCGTTGAATCACATAAGGAGAATCACTAGTGCCGGCTGATCTGATGGTCACCTTGACTGGATTAAAGACCCCTGGAGAGGCGATTGGATCATGGGGTTGCTATGCTCATCAGTAGATTAATGCTTGAAGCTCACAGCTGAGTGTGTTGTTACAGGAGGAGTCCAGCTGCAGGAGAGTCATGTGGCTGTGCCTTTGGAGGTTCTGTTTCTCCCTGGTAGTCTTCTCTTGTGCCTGGCTGCCCGGCCATGAAGTGAGAAGTTTGTTCCCCCCCCCCCGTTCTTCCACCATGACATTCCTACCTTGGAATCAGGGAGTCCGTGAAACCATGGACTAAACCCTTTCAAGCCATGAACAAAATAAACCCTCTCCCTCTTTACATTGTGTGTGTGAGGCATTTGGTCCCAGAAATGGGAAAGCTGACTGTCTGGATTATTTTTCTCTCGTTGCTGAGACAAAATACCTGACATCCAACATTAAGGAAGGAAAAGTTTATTGCGCTCACAGTTCATGGAATTTGGCTGGCTCCAAGACACAGTGGCACGTTGCGGAGGGCGATAGTTCATGGCAGTGGAACACAGCAAAAGCAACAAGAGCAAAAGGGGGGAATGGTGGCAAGCAAGCAGCCTCTTTTTCTCCCTTATACATGCAAAACTATCCGCCCCGGCTCTCACACTCATAATCAATCAAACTGTAAAAACCCTCCCCATAACTGTATGAGGCTTCAGGGGTGGGGGGACACCCAGACACAATCCATAACACTGCCCAATACACGTGTTATTTGACATCAACTGTAGGACCAAATGATTTAATTTTCTATTACTCAAACACAGATACTACGCTAAAAGGCTTAAATTATGTTCCAATTCAGGCACTTTAAGAGATATCCAAAGTTATTGCAAAATTCCTTCAGAACTATTCAAAATTTGCCCAGAGATAAAGAAACATTCAAACAATTCTCCATTCTTGTTTTTTCTCCATTAACAAAATGCAACATGGGCCCCACCAACTGGATATTTAGCATTACTGCAAAGTTACCCTTTAAAGGCAAACTGCACAGGTTTTCAGGCAGGTGCTTACGCCACTGAGCTAAATGCCCCGGCCCCAGGTTTGCAATCATTCAGTCTAATTTACTAGTAAATATCATTTACGGAGCCTCTTCTATGCAGGTACTCTGTAAAGTTGAACTTTAAAACTTGGAAAACTTGATGAATAAAGGCAGAAGAAAAAGCATGTTAGTCGAAGGCAATTAAATTTTTCAGTTTCTAGATTTAAAAACATCTATTCATCTTTAAGTTGGGGTATTTTCCGTGACAACGAAAACATCCACTGCGTGTGTCTATTATCACCTTGCACTTTTATACAGTTGTGTGTATCTACCGTATATTTATAATGGTGTTTTGTTCTTTTTACTTTGCAATATAGTATCATCCTGTATGTGATTCGGGCATGGTTTCCTTTTATATTTCATATTATGTTGCTAAAATTCTTTCACACTACAGTTCTCTTACCCTGCCTGTTCTGTGGTGTTCCATGGTGGAAATACAGAGTTCATCTCCCAGTCTTTCACTAATGGGCATTTAGGTTCTTCCCATGTTCTTCCTAGTGTAAATTTTACTGCTGTGGGCATGTTGTACCTACCCCGTGTGTGTGTGTGTGTGTGTGTGTGTGTGTGTGTGTGTGTGTGTGATGGAAGGAACTGCTGGGTTACAAAGTATTCCAATGTTCAACTTTTTAAGATAATGACAAGATGTTAAATAAAGTAACAGTAGCAAATTTATAAAGGATCATTTGCAGCCAAATCCTAGCAGTTGATATTTTCAAATGTTTAAAAACTTTTAGCGGTTGCATCTATTAGACACAAAATGGTACCACAGCCAAGTGTGGTGGCACACACCTGTAATCCCAGCACCCAGGGGGCTGAGGCAGGAGGATTGCTGTGAAGTGGAGGCCAGCCTGGGCTACAAAGTGAGCTCAAGGCCAGCCTCAAGTGCATAGTGAGACCCTGTCTCAAAAAGACAAAAAACAGTGGTACCTCACTATGGTCTTGAGTGGTTGTGCAAGAGTATCAGTGATGTCAGATAATTCCGGTTTCATGCCATGTGTGCCTCCTTGGGTGTGAAATATTGGTCCATGTTTTCCTTTCATCCTTATGTTGTGTCCTTTATGCTTTCCTTATATGTGATATTCCCTGATGTATTATTTTAAAATAATTTCAACTTACAGAAAAGTTGAGGTTAAATCATATAAAACATCTTCACGTGTGTCCTCCACCTCAATCCCACAGCTGTTCACATTTTATTATATTTGATTTATAATTCCTATTGTTCTCCACCTTCCTGTCTTCCTCACTTCTTTCCTGCTATGAACAATCTTTTTTCTGAACCTGACAGTAACTTTCAAATACAATGCTACATTATGCATCAGTACTTCAGGATATGTTTCTTCAAAACAAAAATACTCACATAGGCAAATACAACATAAAAATCAAGACCCTAACACTGACATAACACTAACCAAATCCACAATCCATTCAGGTTTTGTCAGTTGGTTTGTGTCTGCATGTCCCCCTAAATTCTCATGCAGTCACGGGGCGATCTTCTAGGGTCTGTGATTGATCCATGCTCCAGTGCTGCACCTGCCCTAGGGTGAGTAGTTTGCACACTGTAAGAGAGGGAAAGAGGCTACTTGGTGCCATTCTTCCCTTTTGCTCTTGTTGCTTTGCTGTTCTGCCACCATGAACTGTTGCCCTCTGCCATGTGCCACTCTGCCTTGGAGCCAGCCGAGTATGGACTGAAACCTCTACAAACTATAAGGTAAGTAAACCTTTCCATCCTTAATTTTGGGCATCAGGTATTTTGTCCCAGCAACGAGAGAAAAGCAACTAAGGCTCTAGGGTTACATCCTGCAAAACACAGTTGTTATGTCTTTACCAGTCTTCATTCTGCAACAGTTCCTCAGGCATCTTTATTCAGGACCTCAGCAGTTTTTAAAAGCACAGCCAATTGCCTGTAGAAAGTCCCTTGCTTTGGGTTTGTTGGGTGTTTTCTCATAGATATCTTGAGGACATGCATTTATGACTGGAGAATACCACAGAAGTGATGTGTTCTCCTTTGTAGTGTATCAGTTATCTTTGACAAAAGGGCAAAAGTCCTTCAGTGGAGGAGAGATAGCTTCTTTAATAAATGATGCTGGAAAAGTAGCTTTCCACTTTTCCATAATGTGTAGTGCACATTATGTTGATTTGTCCCATTGCAGGTGTGATTATCTTTTTTACCTGGCTTGTTTTGTGTGTCCTACATTTGTCTACTGTAAAGTTATATAATAGTCTATTGTGTATCTATTGGCATGATACGATCTCACCATCTTAATCACTACAGCTTCATATCAAGGTCCAATATCTGCTGCTTCACAACTATCCTGGCCATTCTTGACCCTGGCCCTTCCATATACGCTGTCCAATAAGCTCAGAAAGCTCCGTGTACTGTATACCAACTGCATGATTCTATAACGCAAGTTGAAAAGACTTGGTATCTTCGTGGCATTGGCTTCCTTTCCATGACCATGATATACTTTTCCATTAACAGATCCTATTTTTATATTTCTTTTTTTTTTTTTTTTTTTTTTGGCGGTACTGGGGATTGAACTCAGGACTCTGCGCCTGCTAGGCAGGGACTTATTCCACTGAGCTATATCCCCAGCCCTATATTTCTTATTAATGGATTGTAATATTCCCTAAGGAAATTTTCTTGAAAAACTGTCCAAAGACATTTAAACAACTGCTTTCAGGAGATGTTGATCTGAGATATTTATGGCAGGAAAGGTAAGAAAATAGTCTTTGCCTCAACCCAATTTGCACCTACACTGTCCTGGTCTTGATGGACTCAACTTGAAATAAATATTGATGTGCCGTCCATATGTGATGAGTATTTAAGAGTGATGGTGAAATACATTTAGATTTGAATGCCTCAACCAGAGCTTGGAAAGTACCACTTCCTCTTTGTCTGATCTGAGACCAGTGTTTAAGCTTGCCTCTTGGGAAGCCTGTAGAAGCCGGAGTGATAGACTAGAGAATTCTTTCTTTAACTTTATTTTTATTAGTATATATTTGTCATACATATTGATCACATTCATCATAGGGAATTTATACCAGTGCATAATATATCTTAATCCTTTTCTTGGTCCCATTCCCTTACACACCCTTCAATCCCTCCTCCCTTCCCCATTTATTAAAAGCTTTCCTTACATTTTTTTCTTTCCGCTACTTTTTTTCTTTTTCTTTTTCTTCCCTTTCTCCCTCTCCCCCTCCTTATTTCCCTTCCAATTTGAATGCTTTCTTCCTACTTTGCAATATCTGTCATCAATTTTAGTCCTTATTTATGCTTTTGGTTTCTCACACAAAAGAAATAGGGTGGTATTTAAATATATGGGTCTGCAGCTGTAATCCAAGCCTCTACAGAACTATACCCTTCCTTAGCTGAGTTTAGACAAACTTCTCAAGGACAATATCCATTACAAGAGGTAATTGGACAATTTGGAACTGCCAGAGTTCATGTGCCTTTTTCTCTCAGTGGCCTAAAACAGATAAAGTCAGATCTTGGAAAATTTCTAGATGATCCTGATAAGTACATTGAAGTATTTAGAGGCCTCACTCAGACCTATGAGCTAGAATGGAAAGATATAATGTTACTCTTAAATCAAACATTGACCCCTAATGAGAAAGAGGCAGCACTACAGGCTGCTATAGCATTTGGAGATGAATACCATGTTATTAATTTCAGAAGGCCAGAGGAAAGACAAGAAGGGGAACTACCAGTTCCCACTGGAGCTCAAGTTGTCCCTATCCAGGACTCCTACTGGCCCAGCGACCATACAGGAGACTGGACTAGGAGACACTTTCGGACACGTATTCTTGAAGGTCTAAGAAGGATAAGAGCTAAGCCATTCAATTATTTTAAACTGTCAGCTGTCCAACAAGAAAAAAGAGAACACCCCCCTGCTTTCTTAGATTGCTTACAAGAGGCATTGATAAAATGTACTTCCCTAGATCCTAATTCAATAGAGGAACAAGCTATTCTTAAAGTTCATTACTCAGTCAGCCCCACATATTAGAAAAAAGCTGCAAAAAAAGGCTTTTGCCCCAGATAGTTCCCTGGATGTGTTAGTAAAGATTGCCTCCTCAGTATTTTTTAACCGTGATGAGGGGGAAGCCAAGGAGAGAAAACAAACAGACCAAGAAAAAGCAGCTGCCTTTGCAGCAGCACTAGGAGAAACAAACCCTAAGTCTGATTCTCGGGGCCCCAAGAAATCAAGGACTACCTTGGTCTGCTACCACTGTCAGAAGCCAGGCCACCTTAAGAGGGACTGTCCTAAAGAGCCCCCTGGGCCATGCCCTAGCTGCAAAGGTGACCACTGGAGGTCGGACTGCCCTCTGAAACGAAGGCCCCAGAGTTCAGACCTATCCTACCAGTTGGTCCAACAAGAATGAAGGGGCCCGGGGCACACTTTGCCTTCTCCCTCTGGCCAGACCGTCATCTCCATGGAGGAGCCCCGGGTAACCATGACTATAGAGGGAAAGGAAACCAGCCTATTGCTGGACACAGGTGCAAGTCTCTTGGTCCTTCTTTTCAACCCTGGTCTTCCTTCCAGCAGCCATACCTCAGTGAAAGGAGTCACTGGAGAGGAGGTAATTCGCTATTTTTCACAACCTTTAGGCTGTAACTGGGATGGTTTTCTTTTTTCACATTCCTTTTTGATAATGCATGAAAGTCCAGTCCCTCTTTTGGGAAGAGATATTTTAATCTTGTTTAAATACTATAATATATATGCACCCAGGTCAGATACACTGTCTTCCCCTTGTGGAAGCAAAAATAAGTCCTGATAGTATGGGCTACTAAAGACAGAATAGGTAAGGCATTGAAAGCTGCTCCAGTACAGATATATCTCAGAGATTCTATTTTCCCTAATCAGAGACAATATCCTTTAAAACCTAAAGTTAAAAAAGGGTTATTGCCTATAATTGATAACCAAAGGACACAAGGTTTACTTAAGCCCTGTAACAGTCCATGCAACACTCCAGTCTTGGGAATTCAAAAGCCCAGTGGGGAATGGAGACTAATACAGGACCTTAGATCGATAAATGAGGAAGTAGTGCAAATTCACCCAGTCGTACCTAACCCATATACACTCCTTTCTCAAATTCCAGGAGATGCCAGTTAGTTTTCAGTGTTAGATTTAAAAGATGCTTTCTTTTGTATTCCTTTACAGAGAGATTTGCAGTTTCTCTTTGCTTTTAAAGATCCTCATATCCTAGGTCTCGGTCCATTTAAAATACTTACAGACAGGCTAAAGACTGGTTTGCAACAGATTGGCTTACTCGCCCTGGAATTAGATGGGAAGCCCCCAATGGCACTCACTGGTCTTGTGGGACCAATTTGTGGCCCTGGCTAACCCCTGGATGGATAGGAAGATGCACGTTAGGATTTGCCTGGTTACAAGGCAGGAACGTCAAAGCTATTGACAAACCTGCTAATTTACCCGCTTACAGCACCGATGGTCTAGAAGTGTGTTTCACTGGTGTGATCACTTGGCGTCTATCTTTATCCCTTCCCTAGGGTTAGAAGACGTCATGCAGCACATCGAGGCCTTAACTAACTATGCTCAGCAGGCCTTAAGTGACACCGCAGCTGGTCTCTCTCTCCTAAATGAAGAAGTAAAATTAATGAGGGAAGCCGTCCTCCAAAATCGGATGGCATTAGACATTCTAACAGCAGCACAAGGGGGTACCTATACAATTATAAAAACTGAATGCTGTGTGTACATTCCTGATCCCTCTGCTAATGTCTCAACAGCTATTCAAGATGTCAGGCAACAGATCAATGATATGTCAGATTCTAAAAATCCCTGGAATTTATCCTTTCTATGGGAGGCCATCACTGGTTCCTCTTGGTGGAAATCTTTGTTAACTATATTCATAATAATCTTGTTGATCTTATTATTTGGCCCATGCGTACTTAATTGGTTCTTTGCCTTTGTCTCCTCCAGACTTAAAGCTATACACCTACCCAAGATGAAAATGCCTGATGTCTATCGAGGGCCTTAGATAGACCCTCTGGAGAGTATCTCTGACTGCCGATCAACAACTACGACCCCTTTCAGCCTGAAGAAGCCAGAGCGGTCATCGCCCATTACTCCCTCGCGGCAGTTCGGGTTACTTCTTCAGAGGGGGGAATGTTATAGACAGCTGAGATAGATAGAAATACTATAGGCAGTCAGACAGGGCTGGGGCCTCGAAGAAGCCAACATAAAAGATAAGATACCTGTGGGCCAGACCTCAAGACAAAAGACTAAACAAATACATCCACATACCTCCTCAGGGATGAACAGCAGGGATTGACCACCTTGAAGAGTCTTTGACCCAACCCTTACGGGAAAAGCCCCTGACCTAACAAAACTCGATGCATATGAATGAAAAAGCTCTGCATGCCCGCTTGTTACATGACTCGCTTTCCCATTTGATCCCAGTCCACTCAGTCTTACCTGGACAATTATACCTGTAATCTTATTGGTGGACCATAGTTTTGTCCATTTCCCCTACCTTGGCCCCGCCTCACCTCATGGTTTTTCCCTATAAAAGTCCCTGACAAAGATAGAGTCGGGGGTAACCCACTGGGGCCCCCCTTCTGTCCCTCTCTTGGATAGAAGCTTTCTTTCTCTCAATAAATATATTCTGCTCTTAAAAAAAAACAAAAATAAAAGAATAGAAAATAAATAAATAAACATATGGGTCTGATTTATTTCACTTAAAAGTATGGTCTGAACATGCAACCATTTACCTAAATGTGTCTCAAGTGCATCCTTCTTTATGACAAAGTAGTACTCCATTGTATATACGGTATTTCCTTTACCCATTCATCCTTGATGGACATCTAGGCTGTTTCCAAGATTTGACTATTACAAAGTGTGCTGCTATAAACATGGATGTGTGCATATTTCTGTGTGGTATGGTGTTTTTAACTCTTTTAGGAAGATACCATAAAGGGGTATAGCTGGGTCAAATGGAACCTCTAGTTTTAGTTTATTGAGGAATCTCAATACTTATTTCCACAGTGGTTGGTCTAATCTACACTTCCACCAACAGTGAAGAAGGATTCCTTTTTTCCAGTCTCCCTAGCATTTATTATTGGTTGATTCTGATGACAGCCATTCTTTCTGAAGTGAGACGGAAGTGAGGGTAAATGGTACACAAGAGGCAGAAACAACTCCAAACACACTCAGCTACCTTATCTTTGACAAAAGGGCAAAAGTCCTTCATCAGAGGAGAGATAGCTTCTTTAATAAATGGTGCTGAAAAACTGCCTTTCTACTCGTCAAAGCTAAACCTATCCCCATATCTCTCATTATGCACTAAACAAATCAAAATGCATCAAAAATTTAAACGTTAAAACAGAAACACTTAATCTGCTGGAAGATAAAACAGGTAAAACTCCTGAAGACATAGAAATAGGCAAAGACTTTATGAACAAAACCCAAATCACACAAGGAATGTTGTAAAGAATCACCAACTGGAACCTCATCATATTAAAAAGCTTTTCCACAGCAAAAAAACCACCGACAGAGTGAAGAGACAATTCACAGAATAGGAAAAAAGCTTTACCAGCTATTTCTCAGACAAAGGACTAATATGTAGAATGTATAAAGACCTGAAAAATAAGACTCCCCCAAATTAAAAAACCCGATCCAAAAATGGGTATCTGAGATAAACAGACACTTCTCAGACAAAGAAATGGAAACAGCAAATAAATATGTGAAAAAATTTTCAACATTATTGGTCATTGAAGAAATGTAAATTAAAACAACACTGAGAATCCATCTCACTCTAGAAAGACTAGAGATTCCTGGAGAAGCCAGTAGAAGCCTGAAGAAACAGAGGAGCCCGGGGCCAGGGTCCCGTTCTCCCAACTGCAAGGTGTGTTGTGGAGGAAATGACGGTACAGAGCTATAAGGATTCGAAGGAAGCCCCAGGAGAGCAGTGGGAGGAAATATTTCAGAAGTAGGCAACATCTGGGAGAAAAGGCTTTGAGTAGTTATTCAGAAAGTAATGGACCCTTGTTCCTCAAACACTCGATCCTCACCAACACCCCATGCTCAATTACCAGGCAGAGGGGCACACAAACCAGTCAACAAGTGACCAAGACCAGAGGTCATAAGGCAACTCCTCTAGTTTCTGTCACTAGCACTATTATCCACCAAAATCAGGGTGGAAAACTGAGTTATGCAAGACAGAAAAGAAGAGCCCTGCTGTGAGTAAAATTCAGTAGTTATCACCACATGGTTCTGCAGAGCGGAGCAACCGAGGTCAGTAAGAAAAGATGATTCCATGAGGGTCAGTATCATGTGGGATAGATTCAGGGAAAGAATGCCTAACCCCATGGGAATCCATGGGCTTGTATCCTCAAACATTCTTGTGAGAGCTCATCACCAGCAGCCTGCAGTTATATTTCCTGTCAAGAATAGCTCAACAAAGTTTAATGAGCAGCTGAAAAAAATAGGAAGGGTGCCATTTTGTAGAACTCAAGATGCTTAACTAGGTCTCAAGCCCTTTGTGAAGATCCACCATACCTTTGCACAGAGATGGGCTGCAGAAGGCCCCGTGGACAGGCTCTAGCTTTCTGCAAAATAAAGTTCTGGTGCTCCATCCATCTATAAATGATTAACCAATCCAAGCTCAAGAATTATTCTTCTATCCTGATCATTTTAAAAGTAGTGGCTAATAGCTCCCACCACAACCATTAAAACATGATAGTACATGCATGAAATGTCAAATTTTTTAATAGTGCAGTTAACTTTTAAATAATTTAACTGAGAAATTTACTCTCAGGTAACTGAATATATTGCACAATTACATAAGACCATTAAAGGCTGCTGCCTAGAATGGTTATTTTGGCCTTAGAGTGCTATATTAAGTCATTCTTTTTGACAGTTATTAGATGCAGAACCAGTTTTTGTAGAGACAAATTCATGACAGTTTTTCTACACATCCCTTCCCTGCATTACAGTTTATTCTCACTAACTAATTCCATAACCTTTGGATGAATGCAACTTCATGATGTGCTTAGATTTCTAAACGGAGGTAGGTGATGTCATTTAAGCATGTCAAAACAATTGCAGCTGGAGACGTTAAGTATAACCACCCCAGTCATCAGAAGTTAAACCAAGGTAGTACAGCAGTGGGAGGGACATACTGCAAGGCAGAAAGTGAAAAAAAGAAAAACACACAGGAAACTAATCAGTGAATTCAATCTCAGTAGTTAGGAACTCTGCAATGATTTATAGTAGATATAACTAGTGAAATATTACTACCTTCCGTTCTAATCATGTTATAATGGTATTTTATAATTTGGTAAACAAACTGTATTTTACAAAACTCGATGCATATGAATGAAAAATAGTTAGGATTTGTGTTTTTAAATACGTGAGAACAACGCCAAATCCACTTGAGAGTTTTCTGTTTGGACAATAGGTGAGAATAGAACACTTAGTAAACAGCACTCTAACTTCAGACATTTGACTTTACCTTAATATATCCAGCTAACGATCCTTCCGAGCTCCCTCCCCAGTTACATTTTAAACATTTCAGAGCATAGAAACTGTGTTGTCCTGAACATGGCTAAACTGGGCTAATCAAAAGTTACTTCGTCTTCATTTATCCAAGTGTATTTCACTTCTTAACCAAAGACTTGGAATTCAGGTTTCATATTTTCTCTTTTCAAAGGCTTTCATGCACCCTTGCGTGAGAGAAAAATGTCTACAAACCTTTCATTTCTCCTCTGCCCACCATATTCTCTTCCAGGTGCACCATACTGTGCAGGTTGATGTTGTGGAAAAAGCCACAGTCCGGGATCTAAACAACTCCTTAGCTGAGTAACTTGGAACACTTCGCTGACCAGTCCGAGACTCGTTTTCTCTTTGTAATATCTGTCTTTCACCGCAGTTGTGAAGGTCTGTACACCATCTGGCTTATAACACTCAGAGAAGTGTGTAAATCCCCTTCCTTGTATGAGGGCTTTGCTCCATGAATGCCATTTTATGCCACTCTGGCTGTGTTTTTTCTTCTCTTTCTGAACAACTTGGCCATTCCACTTTGCACACTGTTTTCACAGCACATTTTCACCCACTATCTGACCAGATGTACCATGCAGATCTTCATTAATGGGCTTCCTATGTGACCTGGATTTTAATGTCACACTTAAGTGAGTATGTGTCTGTCTTATCATTTTCTTCATTACTGGGACAAAATACCCAGCACCCATAAATTAAAGGAAGTGAAGTTTATTTTGGCTTACAGTCTGCAGAGGTTTCAGTCTGTTGGCTCCAAGGCAAGGTAACATGGCACTAATCCCATGCTGTACCACTCGGAGCCTCAGTTCTTTTACCTGATGACCTGATATAATAACACCTACCTCAGAATAGAAATGGCCAGCACATAACCGACACCACCAGCACATAACTAGAGTAGCCAAGAGATGATCGCACTTGAGGAATGTGACCGTGGGAAAACACTGGAGCTCAGCCAGGGCATGATGAGAACCCTAAATAACCTGGATGGCAGCAAAGTCTGAAACACCACCTGACCTTCTGGCCGGGAGGGACTCCACATTGCTACGAAAAGGTAAGCAGAAGTGCCTCCAAAAAGCTCTATAATTGTTGTGGTCTGGCATCCTAACTGCAGGACCATTCCATGGTTCTCACGGCCCTAACCCCACACAGGGAGCCACCTGGGCTGCATGGATGTGTTTCACTGTGGAAAAAGGACTCACATCACCTCCACCATGCCCAAGCCTTCAGGACCAAGTTGCCATAACAAAGCACCAGTTTTAAGATCAAAGACACCAATAAAGTTATTCCTGTCCCAGGACCCAGTAGAAAGCCCTATCGTTGCAGCTGCTGCATTCCAAAAACATAGCATCACCAAAGCCTCCCTCACGGAGCCTGAGAAAGACTTCTCCATGGCCAGGGTCTTCAGGGGGTCTCAGGGGCCCCCACAATGGCACTCCCCTCATGGCGCCTACCTTAAAATAGGCCCCTTCATAACCACAGCTCCAGCACCGCAGCTCCTGCACTCAGGGTCCTCAGAATCATGCTGTCATCCACATTCATTTACGCTGGGCCCAAGGACGCACCTCTCCACAGCTCCCGTCCTCAGGATTGTGCTCTTTGCTGCCAGCAGCTGCAGTGTCGTCAGTGATTGACTTTGGGAACCCTAGCACACATCTTCTGTGGTTTGCGTACTCAGTGCCAGGGCTACCACGGTCACCACTCAGCTGCACAAGGCCTGTAGCTGCACACTGCATCCACTACAAAGTCACAGTCCTACCTGCACAAACTCCTGTAATCTACACTGTGCTAGTACTCATAGACGCTGCCAACATTCCTTAGAGCTAAGTCAATCAGCTACACTACGTGTGCACTCAAAGACAGGGCAAAAGCATCAACTTACGAATGACACATTAGAGCCCAGGTAAACAACAAGACTTTCCCTACAAAAGTTATTCCATAAAATTGGAAGAGGTGACTGCTTCATCCAGGACAAATCAGTGTAAGGAAAGAAGCATGCCGTGTCTAAAAGGACACATGAATTCTCTAGAAATTGTTCCCAACATACACAAAATCTATGAAACGTCTAAAAAGGAATTCAAGATAACAATCCTAAGGAAACTCAGCAAGATGTAAAAGAATACACATAGATAATTAAATCAAATGAAGCAAACAATTTATGGTCTGAATTAGAAATTGGCTAAAAGTAGAAATCAGAAATAGCCAAATATAAATCTTAAAGCTGAAGAGTTGAATCAATGAAGGGTAAATGCAATCAAGAATTTCAACAACATACTAGACTAAGGAGAAAGCATTTCTGAACTTAAGTCTTTTAAAATATCTTAAAGACAAATAAATAAAAGAAAAAATATCCAGAAGACAGATAGAAACAGATTTATAGGACACCACACAAATATTTACATTATGGGAGAAGGCGAAGCAAGCAGAAAAGTAATTATCTTAGTTACATTTCTCATGCTGAGACAAAATACCCAGCACCCAAAGTTAAAGGAGGAGAGGTTGCTATAGCTCACAGTCCGTAGAGGTTTCAGTCTAGAGTATGCTGGTTCCAAGGCAGGATAGCGTGATGGGGTGCATTGCAGAGGAGAAATAGTTCATGGCAGTCAGAAGGCAGCCAAAGCAGCAGGCTGCAAGCAGTGACTGCAGCAACCTTCTTTCTGGCCTCATATTCTACCCAGGCCACCTGCCTTTAGGGAGGGTAGCACTCACACCCAGGGTGGGCACTCTTCATGCTAGCATCACACCATGAACCAGTCCCAGCGTGGCATCCTTGACCCCGTCATCACACACTCTAGATCCAGCCACCTCTGAAAATCTCAACCTGTGATTACACGAGACTTTCAGGGGACATCTAGATGAAAGCCAAAACAAACATCAAAAACCAATTTAATGAAATAATAGCTTAAATTTTCCCAGGTTTTGAAAAAGATGTGGACATCCAGTCCAGGAGGCTCAAAGAATTCCAAGTGGATTGATCTAGAACAAAACTTTCCGTAGGCATGTGACAGTCAAACTCTCAAAAGTTAAAGACAAAGAAAATTCTAGAAGTCGCAGTTCAGTACATGTTGGGGGCCACAACACCCCATTTTCATCAATGGACAGACATGTCACTCAACCAAAAATCAAAAAGGACTCAGAATTTAACTCCAATGTATAGAGCAAAAAGTCCTAATAGACATTTACAGGCCATGTCATCCAACAGCTGCAGAATATACATCTTCTAATCAGCACTTTTATCATCCCCAGAACACCATAAGTTAGCCACAAAATAATTTCAAGAAAAATTTCAAAGTGAAATTATATCATGTAGATTTTCCAACTTCAACAGAATAAAACTATAACTTAACAACAAGAACAACTTACAAATGCCTGGAAATCGAAAAATCTGCACAACTGATGGGTAGTTGAAGAAATACAAAAGGAAATGACAAATGTTTTGAAATAACCAAAAATGAAAATACAGTATATCAAAACCGGTGAGATACAATGAAGCTGTACAAAGATGGAAGTTTATAGTAGTAAATGAATACCTTAAATATTAGATTTTAAATAAGCAAGCTATGATGGACCTCAAGGATCTAGTAAAGCAAAAAGAAAGCAAACCCAAAATTAGTAGAAAGAGAGCAGAAATAAAGGAAATTGAGAAAAAGGCCAATCTCAATGAAACCAAAACATGGTACTTTGAAAAATAGATAAAAATAACAAAATTTTAGCTAAATTAAGACAGAAAACAATAGAGAAAAAATAAAGTTAGATGAAAAATGAGACATTATAACTGATACCACAGAACTACAAAGGATCATAAATAATTATATGCCAAATTGGAAGAACTGAAAGAAAATGATAAATTCCTGGAAAAATACAAGTTATCAAGATCAGACAAAAAAAGAAAATCTAAATTACCAATATTAAGTTACAAAATTGAAGCAGTAATTAAAATCTTCCATCAAAGGAAAGTTCAGAACCTGAATGTTTTATAATTGGATTCTGCAAAACATTTAAAGAAGTAATTCCACTCCTCAAACTATTCCAAAATACTGGTAAGGAAAGAATTTTGTCAAACTCATTCTTGAAGTCAGCATTATCTTGGTTCAAACACAGACACAGACACAGACACAGACACACACACAGACACACACACACACACACACACACACACACACACACACACACACCACAGACCAATATCCCTGGGGAACATAGATGGAAAATTCTCAAAAAAATAGTAGCAAACCTAACACAACAGATTGTACACCATGATCAAGTTGGGCTTATACCAGGAATGCAAGCTGGTATATGGTATATGGTTCAACACATACAGATCAATAACTATAACACATTGATTCAAGAAATTGAAGAAAAAAAACAATCTCAAGAGATACGCAAAAAGCTTTCAGTAGGATTCAACACCATTTCATAAGAAAAACTCAACATATTAAGTACAGAAGGAATATAACTCAAGATAAGAAAGGTTAAATATGCTAAATGAGGAAAATAAAACATTATTTCTTCTTTTCTTTTATGACTTAACACAAGGCAAAGATGTCTATTTTCACCACTACTCTTATTCATCACAGTATTGGAAGTCTTAGTAAGAGTTGAACAAAGAGAGAGAGAGAGAGAGAGAGAGAGAGAGAGAGAGAGAGAGAGAGAGAGAAGAAAGAAAGAAAGAAAGAAAGAAAGAAAGAAAGAAAGAAAGAAAGAAAGAAAGAAAGAAAGAAAGAAAGACTATCTAAATTGGGGAAAAAAAGAAGTACAATTATTTCTGTTTGCAAATGATTGCAAATCATTTCATAGATAAGAAAGTCTGATATAACATTTACAGCTAACAAACAAATTCAGAAAAGTTGTAGGGTATAAAATCAACATACCAAAAAAGTAGAATTTTTTTACACCAAAACAAACTTGCTGAAAAAAACAGTCCTATTCAGAATAACTGCAAAAATAATGAAATATCCAGGAACAGATATAATTGGAGCAGTGAACTTTCTCTACAGTAAAAATTACAATACACGGATGGAAGAAATTGAAGAGGACATAAGCAATGAAAAGACTTCCCATGTTCATGGATTGGGAGAATTAATATTTTTAAGAAAACCATTCTACCCAAAATGTTTAACAGAATCAATATGACCCCAGTGAAAGTGTGGGGATTCCTTAAAGAATTGAAACTAGAAATTCCAACTGCCCCAACTATCCCCCTTTAGTTATCTTCCCCGAAGAGTTAAAGACATCATATCACAGAGATACATGCACACCCATGTTTACAGCAACACAATTCATAATAGTTACATCTTGGAGGTGGCCTATATGTCAATCAGTGGATGAATGGATAAACCAAATACAATATTTATACACAACAGAGGAACTCTATCATAAAGAAAATTAAGCTTGAATCATTTGTAGGGTAATGGATACACCTTGAGACCATAATGTTGAATGAAACAAAGCAGACATAAAAGCATAAATATCATATGGTTTCTCTCACATGAGAAACCCAAAATATGAACAATTTAAAGAGTAATACAAAAGATAGAAAATAGGAAACAAGGAGATAGATCTTTTGCAAAGGGGAAGGGAACCAAGAAGTGGAGGGAGGGAAACAGGGAGGGTAGAGATAAGGGATTTAAAAAAATAAAGATGCCTTATGTACCAAGGAACATAATCATTACATACTGCAAGCGTGTACTAATAAAAAAATAAAACTGAGGACAAGGAAATGATAAGTATTCGAGGAGGTGAAAATACTAACTATTCACATACTTTCATTCATGTACAAGACTATTGTACTATACTTCATATATATATATATAGATATTATATGCCAATTAAAAATTATTTAAAGTGATTGCCTTAGCAAGTTCTAATAAATTGATCAGTGAAAGCTAGTAGATTGATTTGGCAAATAATAAGTTTTGTGTCACACAGCCAATCACCTGGTAAGTAGCTTAATAAGGCATAAAATATAAAGATTAAGAGGAAATATATCCTTATTTCTTGATTTGTATGTGATTTTGTATTATCATATGTTATTAAATAATTTTAATGTGGCTCAGGGGTATATTGTTTATTCTGCTTTTTTATAAGATGTGAATCATTTTTTTAAAATTCCTACCTCTTTGGTTTATTATGAGAACTAGATCTATCAAGCATTTTGCTCAAAGTTAAACAATAAAAGATGACAGTAGCAGCAGTAGTGGTAGTTTCTCTTTTTAAAAGTTTTTGTATGTTCCATTCCTCAGACTTTCTAAGGTTCTAGAAGGTAAATGCCATGTTTTTCACTTTGTTTTGCTCAATTCTGTCCCTAAAATGTGGCCAGTGGTGAGAGTGGTGACTGGCTCTTCACATCCTGCAGTTTATATTCTGCAATGTGCACTTACAATCAAGAATATTCAGTTCTGCTGTAGCAGACAAGGAAAGATAATAGGAAAAATAAAGACTCCTAAGATATGCTACGGATCAGGATAAATATGTAGGCTTAGGGATCCATATGGGGCTATGTTCAGAATCATTCGTTTTTCTGCTCTAAGAGTCGAGGTTTTTCTGACATCAAGCTCATCTCTTGAATTCCCAGAGAACAAGATCTCCCGAGGAAATCCTCAATCCCCTTTGCACATGAGCCCCTGGCAGAACGCCCCCATCCACTCTGACATCTTAATCCTAGTCTGAATCACACAGGGAGACAAGTTTTAAACTCAAACACAAACCTTTCACTACACAGACATAACATGAGGTCTTGACATCCAGGGAAAGCCTTGGGACAGGGTTCTGTCTGGGGAAAAAGTCAGGGAACACTGTAGTCATCCTCCTTCCCCACAGTTCCAACACTATCTCCTTGCTCTAAGGCCATGGGTACCATCTTGTTTTCTGCTACACACAACCTAAGGCTGTGTCAGATTCTTCAGAGTACAACAGCAACACATTTTAAAAACCTTTTTCTTGTTAATATTGACTATCAGAAAGGAGTGGGGAAGGAAATCTAGTCATTATACAACTTATCTTAAGAATGGAGAACCAAGGTTAGTAGTTCTGGTATTACTGTAGATACCCCTTTTTTTTTTTTTTTTTTTTTTTTGGTATTGAGAATCAAACTCAGGACCTTGCACTTGCCAGGCAGGCACTTGTGCCGCTGAGCTATATTCCTGGCCCATTGGTATTACTGTAGAGACACAGACACAATCTGTATACTCTTTCATCTTCATATACCAGCAAACAAGCAACCACACAAACCAATTAGCAAATAATAAAGGGGATTTATTCCACTGTGTAACTTGGAAGTCCACAGAGGCAGCAGGTGTTAGATCTGGTTTGATCCTGCAGTTCCTTTCCTCATGCTGGCTTGGTCTTCAGGCTGGCAGCTCTCATAATGGCAAGATGGCTGCTGGAAGTAGCTAGAATTACATGCTTCTCTCTTCACATCAGGAAGAGTATAGCCGTATCTCAGGACAAATACCCTTAGCTTCACACAGATTAGATCACCCCTGTGGTCAGGGTAATATCACGCACTGATTGGTTTACCCCTAGGGTTCCTCAAACAATCCTTGCTCAACTGAAGATGAGAAGATGCTTCAAGGGATGAGCAGCTGGAAGTGGGGTCCATTATGTTAAAACTCCAGAGCAGCCATGCAACCAGAGAGCTGCAATTTCTCAAAGAGACATCTGTGTTCCATGAGAAGGTGGGAAAAAGGAAACAGATGCTGCCTAGGCGATTCGAGCTCCAGGTTAAGACAGAAAAATGGAAGCATGTTTCCCAGGACTCTAGGTGTATGTGGATGCGTGACAAGCCGATCCTGAACACTCGAGTTGCTTCACCAGCCCCCTCCTTCCCTCCCCCTCCCTTCTTGTAAAGGCAGTTGGTCATCCCAGGAAGAAATCTTTCTTTTCTGAAATGTCATGGTTCCGTTCATATATTTGTCCTATTCTTCCAATTGGGATTATGTAATGTACAAAGCTCTTATATTCGGAAGCTTGGAAGGGCCCAGACTTTGAACTAGTGTCTTAGTTTCACTGTTTTTGTTTTTTTAAAGTACAGCTATAGGAAGATTGTGGATTAAACAATAAATTTCTAAGTTAAAAAAAAAAGATATTGCCTAGGCAACAAAATATGGCCATCTCACCCATAACAAAGAATCTTTCACAAAAGATAGGTGCTCAATATGTCCCTGATGAATTGGCATGTCATGAAATTTTATCAATTAATTCCCTTTAAACAATTTACTTTAGGAAAATGAATGCAAACAGAAGTCCCTTATTTCCCATTACCCGGTAATGGTATTATTAAGTACTTACTTGGAGATGATACAAGAGAATCATTTCCGGGAGAAGAATGTGATTCTACCTCCTGCTTCCTCAATGCAAACTGTGAGGCATGACATTTTTAGTATTTCAGTTTAACTACTGATTGTTGAACTGAAAGGGATCTCGTTCACTTAAGAACAAGGTCATTTCAGCAGCTTCATCTTCAGCAGCTTCTTCTCAATCTCATATCCATGCTATGCCCCTGTCAAAGTTAATTTCCTGCTGGATACCACATGATACAGCTTTCCAAAAGTCCAGGTCATGTCTGAGTACGTCCCACATTTCAAACATGCTTTTCTCCCAGGGTCAAGTACAAGCGGTACTCAGGGGACAGAGTCTTACACTGTTTGATATTGCAAGTCTTTTCCCAGCAGTCCTCTGAGGACAGGGCTACATATTTTGCCAGCTCCTAATTCAAAGGCTTCAGCGTTTTAACTTGTGATACTATTTTCTGCCGCCATAATTTATTTTCAGAAAACCTGCAATTGAAACATTAATTCCTCAACAAAGTCTCCCTGTGTACATGCAAGAATTTTTTTTCATCTGGAGAGCACTCACCCACCCCTTAGAGTGTGGTTTGTGCTTCGGTAGTAAAAACAATGTGATTTCACACATTGTTCCAATCAAACATCCAGTGAAATCAGCTTTATCTAGGGTAACAGAAGCCTTATTACTGCTCTTGCAAACAAGACCCTGAACTTTTCCCTGGACTGAAGCTGACTGCTACTCTTAGTTTCTAATTAGTAATTAAGGAGTTATAAATGTAGAGAGGGCGAGGAGGAAGAAGTCATTAAATTTGCATCGATCATGTAAAGAACCAAGGCAACTACCCCATATGATGGTGCGCGCCTGTAATCCCAGCGGTTGGGAAGCTGAGGCAGGAGGATTGTTGCGAGTTCGAGACCAGCCTGGGCTACAAAATGAGGTCAAGGCCAGCCTGAACTGCATAGCGAGACCCTGTCTCAAAAAGACCAAAAAAAGAAAAAAAAAAAAAAAAAAAGAACCAAGGCAAGCAGCGTGCGCACGAACCCTGTCAGCGTCAGCTCTTCCCCAGGTTTTGCAAAGCCTTTGGTCTTTCTCCAGTCCTTCGGCCCCGACCCCGCACCACTTGGTTTCGAAGAATTTCTGTTCACATCAAACTTAAAACTGGTACTGGAGAGATGTTTCCCAAACACGGTTCGACCTTGAAGGCAACTAGTCTCGCAGGAGGATGACGGTGCTGCTGTTCATCACCTTTTTCCAATTGTACTTGACGAAGATGGATGGGAGGAAATAATGTTATGCTTCCCTCAAGTAAACTCAGCGGATGAACGGGACGAAATTCGCTCTTCCACTGTGATGTGGTGTGAAAGAGAATGATATTCCGCACTCTCCCTCCTCCCTGTGTCCAATCACCAGCTCCTACTGATTTTATCTTATAAATAGATTTGTAAAACTGTTTCCTATTCCCTATATTCCGCACTGCCCGGGGCCAAGGTCAGTCCTTCATCATCTCTCACCTAGACTGGAATATTAACCTCATAAATGCTCTTCTGCTTGCTTTTCTCTCTCCCCCACTTCACTCTCCGCAGCCCCGGAGGAATCGTCTGTTTAAAGAGTGACTCCGTCACGTCACGTGACTGGATCCCTCTGGCAGCCCCCTGGTCTGCTGCAACAGCCCTCCGACTCTGGTTTACAGAGCAGAATCGTTTTTTAAAGTTAGAAACTTATGGAAAGGTCTCAGATTTATACGTCGCTGAGAAAGACAGTTTTGTAAAAGTACCGTCTTCTGTTCTAACCCTTTCGTTTTACTAGCGCATATGTATTATGCAGAGTGACAGGTTCCTTGTGGGGTTTTCACACAGTACGCGCTCATGAAAACCTCCGATTATTCCCACCCCCCCTCACCCTCTCGGAGCCGCCCCTCCTCGCTTCGCTGACCCCCTTCTTCCCTAACAGTCTCCCTTCGCCCTTCACTTCACCTTTGCTTTTCTGGAATCCACAGACCGGGGGAACCCTCAATGCTGTCTTCCCGAGCCTGGTTTATTTCCGTGATCATAACGACCCCCGGTTCTGTTTCTTTTCCTACAAACGACACGATTTCCTCCTCCTTTTCCCTCTTTGAATATTTCTTCCTTTTGTGGTACTGGAGATTGAGTCCAGGGTCTTCACACTGAGCTGCATCCCTATCCCTTCTTTTATTTTAAGAGAAGGGGTCTCAGTAAACCACTGAGTTACAGGTGTATGCCACCACGCCCAGCTGCTTCTTCCATATAAGTGAATACTATTCCATTGCATATATGTATATAATTTTCTTTATCCATTCATCTGGTGATGGGCACAGAAGTTAATTCCATAGCATGGCTGTTGTGAATTGTGTTGCAGCAAACATGCTTATTCAGATATGTCTATATCACCCTGACTTCTACTCCTTTGGGTATATATATATATCCAAGAATGCTACTGCTGGGCCACATGTAGTTCTCAGTTTAGTTTTGGGAGGAATATATACTGATTTCCATAGTGGCTGTACTAATTTACCTCCCCACAAACAGCGCATAAGGGTTCCCTCTTCCTACATCCTCATAAGAGTTTATTGGTTTTTATATTCTTGGCAGTAGCCATTCTGAATGAAGTCAGATGGAACCTCAATGTAGTTTTGCGTTTTAGTTCCCTGGTGGCTAAAGATGTTGAACGTTTTTTCAAATAACTTTCTAACCATGAAAGATTCTACAGTGAAAACTAGAGAACAGTGAAGAATTTGAGGAAGACACTAGAATGCCCATGTTCATGGACTGGCAGAATTAATGTTGTTAAAATGGCCATATTGGCAAAACAATCCACAGACTCAATGCAACCCCCACCAAAATATCGATGGGTTTCTTCATAAAACTAGAAAAACAATCCTGAAATACATATGAAAGCACAAAAGACCAACTATATCCAAAGCAATCTTAGATGCACTGCTGCCTCCCACCCACCCATGACCCTGTGCTGGGCTAACTTTGTGTATTCTGTAGCACTCAGAAAGAGCTTCCATCCCCAGTCACTTGCATTGCTTCTTAGGTTCTCTTGTCCCCCTCTACAGAAATTAATTTAAACAATTCAGTAATATCGTTGCAAATCAGTAGCATTGTTCTCAGCAGATTTACCTGCCTTTCGCCTCTTTCTTCTACTGGAGGATAATTACAACCACCAGACAGTGGTGGCGTCTTTTCATTTTTATGCTGCTAGCACGGAACACCCTGATTCTTAACACAGAGAACATAGGCACTAAAAAATATTTCATGACTGTAAAAGCAACAGAGAGGTTCATGTCAGAAGAGTATGTGTTGAGTAACCTAATTATGATGACATTTTTAACTTTTCAGGAAAAAAAGGATGATTATTGTGCATATTATTGCTTTGTTCTTTCTAGGTACAAAAGTAGAACATGCCAGGAAGGGTGGCACATGCCTGTAATCCCAGCACCCAGGAGACTGAGGCAGGAGGATCACCTTCAGTTTAAAGATCTTCACATGGTAAATTCAAGCCAGCCTGAACTGCATAGAAAGAACCTATCTCAAAACAAAGTAGAAGAATTGCCTTGTTTTGCTTCTTTTCTCCCAAATCTCACTGTTAAATTTACAAAATCACTTTCTACTCACCAATTCACAGATACATTGCCACCCGGAAAAAGTAGGGGAGAAGTTGCACTTACTTTTCAAACAGTTCTGTGGTTTAAAAACTGCAGATGTTAAATGTTTTCACTGTGTTAGTTCATGCCTCAGTGTCTTACTCCCTGAAGAACATGCCTTTAAAAACAACTAAGTAGCCACAAACATATTAATACCCTGGGTGGTGGATACTGTTCATACATGTGTACACTTCTCCGGGAATATTACCAATTCTGCTTCAGAGCTCCAAAGTGGAGAAATTTGTGAAAATTCATGAAACTGGAGATTAGCAAATCTGTGACCTTTACCTAATGGATACGAAGCTTCAGTGTCTCCATCTCTCCAAAATATTGCAACGCACATGAAGGAATGATTGAAGGTGAGGACTCCAGACTCAGACTGGTAGAGTTTTAAACCTGGGTCTTCAATTGCTGTCAAGAGATCTTGGAATAGTTACTTGAATTGTATCTACCACAAAAAAATTATCTGGAAAATGGGAACAATATTAGTATGCTGTGATCAAATGATAAGATCTGTCCAAAGTGCTTGGCCCTCAAAAATAAGCCTGTTTTACTCTTTTTCCTGCCTTCTTATGTGGGAGAATTCCACCCGCTACAAAATGAGTTGGCTATTTAGCCTCCCTGAAGTCACTCTGATTTCTTCCCTCTGCTCCAGATCCCTGATGACTTAAGCCCCTCACCCTCCTGCAGGCACCGTGACCTCCTACCAGATATTTCTTTTTTTTTTTTTTTTTTTTGGTGGTACTGGGGATCGAACTCAGAACCCTGCGCTTGCTAGGCAACCTACCAGATATTTCTGTTGCTGTTGTAGCTTTCAGATTCTGCCACCCATCGTGATCACATTAGAGTTTATGCTAAAGCTGGTTGGAGAGAATGGTGTGACATACTAGCACACTGATTCTGGCACTGATTCTGGTGTCTAAGTCCTCACAGAATTTCTAGTTAAATAGTCCTTTCAGATTTCATGGATGAGGTACTACCACCCCTACAATTCCATGCTGACTGGATTCTACTTAGTCCAGAAGCAGTGGGCTGACAGAGGCAAGGAGCTAACACCCAAACTGCTCAGAATTATCCTTCACTTCTGCTTTTCTAGGACAAGCTAGAGTCCCAGGAAGTTAATTCATTCCCAAAAGATTCTTTCAAACATAGATGTCTAGGTCCTACCAATCTTCTGGACACATCTAATGAGTTTGAACCCAACTACTGTGGAATGTAGCTTTACTGAAGAGAACATTTCTCCTTGATGTTAGGTCAGCCAATATCTCTTTGTTGGTAATTCCCAGTCAAATTCTCTCTCAGGTCCTGATTGTCAGGCAATTACATTAAAGATAATTTTAAGCAGCTTCTAATTTGACACTGTGGAAATTAAATTCTTTTCCCAATCAAAGAGTGTTGGAGGATTACCGTCTTTTAGATTTTAAGTCATTGGTGAGTGTTTTGTAGTCTAGGTCAGGCTCTTCAGTGAAAAGAGAGGTACAAGAGAATGTGTAGGAGAAGACTCAGAAGTCATGCTTCCTCTTCCAAGAATATTTATCCTAAGAACTCCAAGTCCTGAGCAGCATGCTTCGTTTCTTTGGCAACTTTCATTCTTCTGATCCAACTCACTTTTCCCTGACTCACTGCAAAACCCACCCTCCTTTAGCAATTCCTCCTCTGCCTCTAAAGCAAGAAATAAGAGCTTTCTTTTCACATTTCCCAGAGGTTTTCCCTGTTACTCATATTGGGGAACCAAGGAAAGCGGTAAAGTTTCACTATATATTTAGAGACTCACAGTACAACTTGCCACTGAGATTCCCCCAGAGAGTCCATTCTTGATCTTTGCCTCATTACACAAACATGAATTTATGATTTTTTTCTCATATCTTTGTCTACCTCCCTCCAAACCTTCATTTGCAGGGATTTGTGGTTCTGAATCTCCATTAAATAAAAGGGATCCCCTCCAGAGATTTTTCATTTTTTTTATTTTAAAGGGAAAAAAAACAGTGACAAAATAACAACAATGAAGACAAAAACAAAACAATACAAAAACAGTAAAAACAATAGAGGATTCCAAGACAAGATGATAGGAATTAACAATGGTTGCCGTATTACATATTGTCATCTTTAATGAAGTTGCTCAGATTACCAGTTGTAAGAATGCAAGATTGATCAAACAATTAAAGACAATAACAATTAATAAAAATCATTAGAAATGATGCAGAGCTTCATTAAGCAAGGTGGTAAGAATTCAGCAATGGTTGTTATACTATATGTCGTTGTTTTCAAGTTAGTTGTTCTGCTTGCCAGATATGAGCATGCTAAATTGGTCAAGAGAGAAAAAAATTTAAGCATTAACTGTTCCTTTCAATAAACCAATAGACATCAGCAGTACACTTATTTCAGCTGTCCTCGTATGTACATATATTTTTCTTTTAATTTTTTTATTTTAAAGAATAAAAGAACCAAAACATATTAACAGATATACAGGCATAAACAAAACGACCTAAAAACAAACACAGAATCTCAGACAAGGTGATAGGAAATAAATAATGGTTATTGTATTACACGCTGTTATCTTTAAGCTGGTTACTCAGATCCAATGTTTTTCCTATCTTCTTTTTTTCTCCTAGATCTAAATTAAACAGAAATAAAGGACATGGCTGAAATAAGGAAAAACTAATCTTACTTTCTAAAGAAATTTTTGAACTATTTTCCAGATAGCTTTCTTCATCGCAGTGTTTCTTCGTAGATATTATAAGAACCCCTTGAGAAAATGCTGCTGGCTCTCTGGCCGGGGCGAAGGGCAGGGTGCTGTGAAAGGCACTTTCAGCAACACTATCACTTTGGCTGCGGGTATAACTTCTAGTGATGATAAAGATACTAGTAACAGTAACAGTGCCTTTCTAATTTAGTAGAATATTAACCCAGATGCTTAATATTATTTGTCTGCTCACATGAGTCCTGCTAAGTACTCAATACTTTCTTCACTTTTCAGATTCAGAAATTCCTAAGTCAATGAAGTAGCAGCACAGTAACTCAAGTACTTCATCAGCACCGGCGGGCTGCCACTTGACCTGACAATGCAGCCACCACGGCAATGAAGAGGAGGAGTAAATCCTGAAGAAGACTTGTTCTTTCGTGTCTTTTCTTGTCCTTTCTCCATTTTCTGACATCACTGAAATAGCAGTTGGCAGTTACTACAATGTTATGTAAAACACATCCACAAATAGAAAAACAAAGTTCAGTAGTTTAAAACAATAATCATGGATTCCCATGCACATGCATGGAGGTCAGATGGGATCTGCTGGCCTGAAATGGGTTGGTCTGATCTTTATTGCAATTTCAGGCTCCATCCAAATCTCCCCAGACCATAAGGCCAGAGATACATGTACTTTTCATGAAATTGGCAGGAGTGAGGAGTGATAAAGAAACAGAAACAAGCCTGCCATAAAACATATTTCAAGGGTCTGCTTATACCACACCTGTTGGCATCCCATTGGCCAGAACAAATTCCATGGCCAAGACCCACTTCCATCTACCTTGAGGCCACAAGAAGTCCTGAATAATACTGACAGAAGTGGACAATTCTATTTTAACCCATGATCTCCTACACCCTCTGTACCGCAGCAAAGAGGAAAGATGGTCACTACACAGCTTGCTCAGCATTTTACTCTGGGAGCCAAAATAAAGATTTGCTTCTTGTACGTGAACTTTAAAAGCCTGACCCTAGCAGGAGTTTCAGGCACATCAAGCAGGGATGAGAATTTCCCAATGCCACAAAAAAGAAAGAAAAAAATTCTTTCCAAACATTTCCGTCTTTATTGTCTGTGTTCTTTGGCTGGAATTATCCCTCCAGAATTGTCACTAAACTAAAGCATCAACACTCACAAAAATCAGCTTTTGTTGGCTTCCCAAAACAAAGACAGGCTTACATGTCCTTGTTACTATATAAAAGTTTCAGTTGGATGAGACCATGGGAATTTATTAATTCAAAGGAATACCAATAAGCTCAGAAAACTTTAGCTGCCTATTCCAAACCATCAAAAGTAGTCAAGCATGACTCACCATTTTGTTTCTTATTGCAATGTTTGTAATGATTTGTGGTTTCTCTTTATTTTCCCACAAATTCTCTCTGAAATCAAACTATAAACTACTTTCTGTTTGGTAAGTAAATATTTAATTAACTACTTCAAATACAGTTATAGGCCAAAAAGTTTAGTGGACAGCTTCTGAGAATCTTTCGTCGGAAAAAAAAAAAGAGTTGTACATTGTTTAACATGTCCAAGTGTCATTTAGTATTGAAAGTGATTGGAATTTAAAACTTTGACTTGTAGAGAGGTAGTGTGGTTTTCTAGAAAGATCTGTGATCCTATGCCATTAACTAGCTCTAAAACTTTGTGCCACGCATGTATGTGTATTGAAAGGCCTATACCATCCTGGCCCTAGCCAACATCTATAAAAATATTTTCAATTCCTCTTTCTTTACACTTAACTCCAGTGTCTTCCTGTTCTTCTCCCCCATCTTGTTGCCTTTACATCCAATTATTTTGAAAAGAAATCTACCCCTCTCTTTGCAGACTAAGCCACTAAAAGCCTCTCTTCACTTTCCAGGAAGCCTTCAAGGCATTTTCCAAAACAAAGGGCCATTTGAAACAGTTTTTCCACAGAGCTAGTATATCAAAGTCCTTATTTTCAATAGCATAAAACCTTTTTTTCTACAGAAATCAGTATTATGTACTCTCAATGAATTTATTCAACAAATGAAAAATAGCTACTATTTTTACATCTACTATGTTTTCATCACTAATGTAGCTTAAGCATTTTTATCAATTCTCATTTCATTCTAAACAGGATCTGTGAGAAGAGAGAAAGAAGGAAAGAAAGAAAGAAGGAAAGGAAGGAAGAAAGAAAGAAAGAGAGAGAGACAAAGAAGAAAGAAAATAGATGTGCAGAACCACACTACTTATAAGTAGTTAAATTGAGTTTTAATGCCTCCTTCAATTCATCTGAGTTCAAAAGCTTTATTTTCTTATCTACAAAAAAAGGAAGTTCACCAAATAATCTCTGAAGTTCCTTGAGGTCCAGATAGCATGGGGGAGAACCAGGACTACCGGTAGAGCATGTAGAAAAGACAAAACACAAAGGCTGGCACTGCTTTGTAACACTGTGTGGTACTCATCCCTCTGAAAGGCCTGACCACTTCTTAAATATCCCAGCATCTCCCAACACCATTGCACTGTAAATTAAAGTTCCAATACATGAAATCTGAGAGAGAGATTTAACTTACAGTACCTTCAAAGGTATAAATACATTCTTACCTTGCATACTGTTCAAAATCAGATGCATATTAGATTTTGCCTAGGGTCTGTAGATTGCTGATTCTTGATATGGACAGTCAGCAGATACAAGACTCACAGTGGTTTCTCAATGGCCCCTTAGGATCCAGAGCTTCTGGCTGAGACTCTCAGAAATGGTTTATTGATCCCTCTCCTTTCCAGTGGTGTGTGGGTCCTAAGTTCCTTGTAGAAAAACCCTTCATGCATGGAAGGTAGAGTGACTTCTGCTTTCATGACCTCACTTTAGTTCTTAAAACATTCTGTGCTTCCAGTAATTTCAGGAATGCTGAAGCCAAATGAAGAGAATTTGTGATTGGTTCTCTGATCTTTTCAGTAAAAAGTGTGACTTTGTTGATATATAATATGAAGTGGCAAAAAAAAAAAAACCAAAAAAAAAATCCAAAAAAAAACGACTGTAATATGAAGTGGCAAAATAATTGGTTAAACTTCACTTTAAATTGCCTGGAACTAAGACCTTCTAGAAAAATAAGTGCTGAAAGACCAATAGGGCTCTTATAAAAAAATGTTCTAATAGCAAATCCGACAAGAACCTGGAGCTGGCTGTATACAGAGACTGGTGCTTACAGATGGGAAGTGTTCAGATGGTCAAGCACAGAGAACCAAAACCCATCTACAGCTAGAAGTACCATTTCCTATAGCTGTAAGGATTTCTGAAATTCAAAACCAAACTGAATCTGGTGGGTAGCTACATAAACAATGAATGTTAATTGAACTCAGTATTAATTTTGTTAATCCTTTTTTTTTTGAAGTTAAGGTGCTTGGGATGAGGGAAAGAAGAAAAACAAAGAAAGAAGGAAAGAAAAATATATATATAGAAAGAAATCTGGGATAACTACTGCAGATGTCTGGTGGTTTATTGAAAGGAACAGTTAATGCATATAACTCTTTATATTCTGACCAGTTTTGCATACTTACATCTCATAATCTGAGCAACTGATTTGAAGACAACAATAGGCAATAGAACAACGATTGGTGAATTCCTACCTTCTGATCTATTGAAACTCTGTATCATCTCTAATGTTTTATTAATAATCTTTTTTTATTCTCTTTAATGGTTTGAACAGTCTTCCATTCTTACATCTGGTAAACTGAGCAACTTCATTGGAGATAACAATATGTAATACAACAACCACTGTTATATTATCATTTTGTTTTGAGACCCTGTATCATTTTTAATGTTCTTGCTTTGTTTTGTTTATGTCCATGATATTGGCATTTTGCTATTCTTTTTTTTACTACTCTCTTTACAACAAAAAACAATAATAATAAAAGTTAGGGTGTTGGCTCGGAAAGAATGGGGCCCTGCAAAGTAGAATGGAGTACGGGGGGGCGGGGTGGGAGATTCCAAAAGAAAGGGCAGGCTGTCGATCTCCAGTTAGTGGCAGCTGCAGATGGAGGCTGAGCAGACACTGCGCGGGAGGTACACGGTAGTACCTAGAAAGCTCCTGAGGACAGCCCACTTCAGTGCTGCTGGCTGAGACTGCAGCAGTGGGCTTCTCAATCCGCTTTATCCAAAAGTATGAAATCTCTACTTTCCTCCATGAAAGCACAAAAGGCAACTTTCAATGCCTGAGTGAGCACTAACCGATACAATGATTAAATGCTAGTTGGCCAAAAATGTATGGAAATTTGTTAATTAGGAAGACAGTTCACTTCTTAGCAATGGTAAACTAAAAAGATGGTATAAACATGAAAAGTAAGCAGTGCTACTAAACCACGTAGGAATAAATGGGTATTGTTGAGGGTTCCCAGCTCTATGCATCATAAAACATGTTTTAGGACTGCTCTGTGTTTACTACAAAGTTACTCAGGATGCTCTGGATTATGAAGTTTTGGGTCTTCACTGTAGCACAGTTTCTGTCTCACTGCCTCACACACCTGAACATTCAATAAATGTTTGTTTAGTATTTGGCTTCATCTGGACAGGATGGATCTCTCCCTGCCTAATTGTTAGTTTCAATTTAAGTTGATGAAAATTAATATTTTCAGCAATAAGCAATGATTTGGCATAATTACACTGAAAGTTTCCTGTCTCACAGCACATAGGATCATGAATTCATTCATTTCATTTAACTTGAGGTAACACAACTTTTCTTCCTGTTTTCAAATGTGCATGTTTCTAAATGAGAGAATTTTGAAATTTTGATATATTAAATTAGATTGCATCTTGTGTCCCAAAATGTATGTTAATGAATTTTGGAGCAAGGAGAACTCTGTACTTCTAACGTTAAGATTATTTTTTCCTTGCTTTAAACATAATATGCTCTGATTTCAAACTAAATGGATTTTTAAGTAAGGCATACATTTCCTTAAAATTAGCTTTATGTGTTCAAATCTTTGGAGAAGTCTCTACTGAATATGTTTAAATTGCATTTGTGCAACTGCTCCATGAAGAATCCTTCAGTGGTATATTGGGGATTATGTAGTTATTTCATACATACACAAAGTTTCTTCTGTGACAAACTTATTCAACTAGTGGGTAATATTTAAAAGGCTTCTTGCTTCTAATAAAGCTTAAGAATACATAAAAGAGAAATACCATACCAATCAGAACTTCTAGATATATAAATACCTATGGTATTAGATATGTAAATACCTAAGGTATTTATAACTACCTTATGGCAAACTTGTGAACTATTAGTAAACAGAATACTTAGAAAAGACTTGCAAAATAAACATGAGATGTCCAAAAAAAGTAAAATAAAACCAAATAGGATTCTTGTGTTTCTTCCTAGAATTGGTAATGTTAAGAGTCTGAATTATCTCCAGTGAGAGTAGGAATTTGGAGAGACTTCACTTAATTTACCATTTCCTTTAAATCACAGAATAGCTGTGTATAAATGGCTCTCCAAAACTGAATGAATTTAGGTGGACAATGCAGACATGGAAAAATAATATTTTTATGTTTTACTTTACCTTTGTTTCCCACTTCACCGTCACTCATTAAAGATTGCATTTTTATTGTTTTTGTCTTTTTGAGACAGGGTCTTGCCATGCGTACAGTTCAGGGTGGCCTTGCATTCACTTTGTAGCCCAGGCTGGTCTCAAACTTGCAACAGTCTTCCTGCCTCAGCCTCCCAAGTGCTGAGATTACAGGCATGCACCACCACAACCAGCAAAGACTGCATTTTTAAAGCTCTAAGGACTTGACCTCTGTTCCAGTTATCATTAGGGCTTCTCCGAGCAAGTATGTAATGCTTTCTGTACCTTATCACTTAGATGCCTCTCTTCTACTGAGAACTGAATTTGAGGTCTTTCCCTACTTCCTCCTGGTTCCACCTCCTGCTTTAATATCCCACCGTGTGCCCTGACTGAGCAAGCATCACCACACTCTACCAGCTGTGAAACAGTCTTCCTTCATATCTGTCTCCTTTACTCTCTAGATCCAGGCACCACAGAGCGCCATGAGTTTTGTTTCCAAAATCCTTCTCAAATCCATCCATGTGTCTTTATTTCTACTGTTGCAAGTCCAAGCCACTTTATGTCTGTCCAGACTTGCAAGGAGGCTTTTAACTCCCTTCTTTGCAACTACATTTGCCTGCCACCATCTCCAACTCATTCCTTCTACCTAAACCAGAGAGATATGTCTAGAACTCACACTAGATCGAGTCAGCCTACTGCTTATGGCTTTCCAAAGATTCACCACCCTCTCTCAATGCCTCTGCCCATCTCTTCAGTGTCTGCTGTTGCTTCACTTGTGACCACTCTTGCATTGTATTCATGGAACCAGAGAGGTCCACGAGCCAACCTCAGGACTCTTAATTGAGAGATTGGTAAACCAGACATCAGGAAGAACTGGGAAGAGGTAGACAATAAACATATTAGTTTAAACCAATCAAGCAATAAAGTAACCCAGACTGAGATTTTCAAATTCAAATCAAACAGAAAAATTATATAATGTTCAGCCTGAATCCAGGACACGTACATTGTGAGATCACATCATCTCAACAGCATAGAAGTTTAAAAAATTTTTAACGTTCCTATTGGCCAGTGGACAGGACAGAAACATACTGAAGACCAACCTAAAATTCTTTGTCCAATGTGTAGCCCAAGTACACTGGGAATTTTTTGCCTCAAATTGCTTGAGATGGTAACCATCACTCCTGGAAAAGTAAAACTTTTCATGATGGTACAACTAGCAACCGTGGAAGATATGTACTGTCCAACTCCAGGGTGCTGTTTTGAGGACTATTGTCCACAGAGTTGTTGAGGAACCATCTGTACAACTGTATGTAGCAGATTTCATAAATATGTACCCTTAATCTCCAGGAAGAAGACTAGCAATTGTGTCTGTTCATGACTGATAGTTTAGTCTTGGTATAGATACTATTTAAAGTATTTGTAATATTGAAGATAATCTGACATATTTGAATACCTAAAGATGAAACTCATGAATCAGTAAGAGGTAGCTAGCCAACCCAGACTGGGAAAATCTGAAGAATATTTAAGAAAGGGACCATCAAAAAGGCATTACAGGACTCCAAAGGTAGTGACAGTGGCAGTTGACTGAAGAATATGATAAAGGACTCATTACTAGACACCAGAGGCAGAAAGGGTTACAAACAGAACTATAACTTCTAACTGAAGGTTCAGGTCAGTCAAGGTTGACCCCAAAAGAAGGAATTGAGGGAAACAAATCTTAGACCTCACTGTCTAACCCCTTGCCTCTTCTCCTCACCATCCAAGCCCAAAAGACACCAGGGGACAACGGATTCCCTCTCGATGAAAATCATGTATAGGAGCAAAGTGAGCTGTGAGAAGGATTAGATAAGAGATCTGAACAGGCAAGCAGAACACATCCAACACAGCTTGCCTACGTTGTCCATCAGGACTGGCCCTTGTCCCGTGTTGGAGAAAGCTTTTGTCCCCGAACAAGCTACGTGAAGTATCAGCACTGGCACTGTTGAATTAATTATGTTCCCTCCGAGATATTAAGAACTTCACCACCATGGACATGATTCAGGGAAATAAAAGGGAGGTGAAGGTAAATCAAGCTGATTGAGTCTCTGCTTATGCAGCTTCTCACAGGCCTATGGTGATGGCCATAGTGGCCTTTTTCTGTGGCTAGAAGTCACTCTGCGGGTGGAAACTTGGGAAGTAAACACTCCACCCCTGTTCTTCCCCATTTCTTCCCTTTTCTACAGGGGCTCCCCGCTTGAAAATCCTCCCAGAAGCCATAGAACTTAGATGTGTAATGATGGAGACGGCAGTGGTTGGGCTCTTCATACAGAACAAGAAAGAAAAGGGGTAAACAATGCCGATCTAGCACAGCTTGAAATTTCTATGTGAAGTCCATGGTTGAGTAGTTCACCTTAAACTTACTACTTTAGTTGAACACATTGTAATAATTGGGCTAAGTTGTAGACAGTTTGAGAAAGTGAAATTGAATGTGAGAATCATCTTGTTTTCAAGTTTAATTTACAAGAAACAACTGTTTCATTTACGAGAAACAAACTTTTACATATGCCTTTATTACTGAGTGATGAGTAAGTTAGTCTGCTTACATGACAACATGGAATGGATAAACTTCCTAGTTTATCCATAGTGAGTTCAAGGCCAGCCTGGACTACAGAGCAAGACCCCATCTCAAAAAACCTACAAAGAAAGGGAGGAAGGAAGAAAGGCAGGAAGAAAGGGAGAAGAAAGAAAATCAGAATTACCTAGATACTGTGAAAATGGGACAGATGTTTATGTAGCAGCACAATGGTAGATTAAATTACCATCCATGATGTCTCAGAATGAAATACCCATTGCAGACATGGCTTTTCTAGATTGCCTGGAAATCAAAGTGGAAGTGTGGAATAAAATGACTGACCTGAAGAACTTACAGAGAAAACGACTAGTTTAGGGCTTTTATTTGAATCTAAATCTTGATCAGAAAATCAAAGCTATCCTTTGACTTATCTAAAGGAACCACTTTTATCCTTAAACCACAGGGCTTATGTAGCTGAAAAGCAATTAGAACGTGACCCTGAAGCAGACAGAATTACAATGTATGATTAATACAAAGACACCTGAAGCTTTTTCACATAAACTAGGGGACCCTGATCAGGAAAGACCAACACTTAAGAGGCAGAACAGGACCATGGGGTGGATTTGGACAACTTTTGAGTACTCTGAGCTCCCAAGCCTGCCCAAGTCTCCTTCCAGTCGCATTAATTATTTACTGCTATGTAATAAATTACCCCAACGCTTACTGGCTGAAAGCAGCTGACATTTATTATGTGATGATTTATAGTCCCAGCAAAGTGGGATGCTTCTAACTCAAGGTCTCTTACAAGGCAGCAATGAAACAGTGGCCAGGGCTGCAGATGCTCAAGTTTTGACCAAGAAAATAGCCTCTTCTGAAGTCACTCACATGGCTGTTTTTTATCCATACATGTTTGGAGTACAAATGTTTGCATTCGTCTTCGGGAATGGATACATGTGCTGAACGAAGCTTGATTCTTTTTTTTCTCTGTCCTCACCTGCTTCCCTCCCTCCAGCTCTAGATCCTTTCCCCGTTTTCATTTTCATTATTATTATTATTAGTTCATGAGATTACTTTACTTGTGGGTAGTTGGTACATGCACACGACCTATCTTCAATCTTTTCACATACCCCTCCTTAGGCTCTTGGTCCTCTTCCCATTTGGAAAAGATCTGTATCCTTTTATCAATTTTTTTTTCAGACAGGGTCTTGCTGTGTAGTTCAGACTAGCCTTGAGCTCACTTTGTAGCCCAGGATGCTCTCAAACTCACAACAATCCTCCTGCCTCAGCCTCCCAAGTGCTGGGATTACAGGCATGAGCCACCACGCCCCACTCCTTTTATCAGTTTTTTTATCTGTTCTTTATTTATGCTTTGTATTACTCACCTGAGAGCAACCACACATTACTTATGCCTGTGTGTCTGATGTATTTCACTTAACATTACATTTTGAAGGTGCGTCTATTTTCTACAGATGTCTCAAACTTATCCCTCTTTGTCCCTGGGTAGTATTCCATGATGGTACGTACCATATGGCTTTTACGGTGAGCCCTCAGTTCCCCCCACCCGGCTCTCCAAAAGAGAGCTCGTAACATGCTGTCTGGCTTCCCTCAGAGCACACAAGCAGGAGAGCAACAGAGATGGCTCAAAACAGCAGTCTTAATCTCTTTGTAATCTCCTCTCAGAACTGATATTCAATGAGTGCTTTTTACTTTGTTTACTGTAAGTAAAATGGTAGACCAACTTCATACCCAAGGAGAGGAGATGACACAGGAAGTGAAAATCAGGTGGGAATAATTTGCCTCACTTAGTGCTGGAAATCATCTGTTTTTTTCTTGCTGTAGGATGTCCGGCCTTACTTGTAGAACTGACAAGTACATTCTGTGACTTAGGAGCAGTGACTTTTCAAGCTGATGGCCATTCCACGCATCGCAATCTTGGGCCTCATATTTCCTGAGACACTGCTGCCCTGGAGGCAGCTCACAGAGCTTCTGAGAACAGCATTCTCCTTTCTTATCAGTGGTGTACTCCATAACTTCAGGTTGGCCACGGTGAGAATATTTACACCCTAGAATGGGCAAATGCTTCAAGTCAGATTTTCCATAGAGCAAACTGTTGCCCTCTGACCTACTAATAAAGACAGATTCCATCATCTATTAAGGAAAAAAATACTCTCTGACCCTGGAAGAGATGACCAAACTAATTACTAATGTATAGAATTGTGCTAATATATAAAAGTGCAGAGGCCATAAGTGAGAACAAATTCCAAGCTGGCAAAAAGACAGGGACCTTAGACCAGGCTAAACACTCCTGTGTAGTTAGTTGCACATGCTACAAGGTTCTGGTGTACTCGATGTGCCTGTGCAGTTAAAAGCATTTGCAAAACACTGCATGGTGGATTGAAAATTGCACTCCGTGGAGCCCTAGACTAAATTGAGTGTGCAATCAGCAAAATTTAGACTGTAAGGAACTGTGGAGGTAAACTGGCCTGAGGTTTTGTTTTGTATTGTGTTTTTGCTACCCGTGGTCAAACTCACGACCTCGCACTTGCCAGGTAGGCGCTGTGCCACTGAACTCTATCCCCGGCTCTTGGCCAGAGCTCTTTAGCACATGACTAAAAGAAAAAGAAAGGAATCGAAGGTGAATGCATGGATTTGAAAAAATTAAAAGACAATAAAAGAAAAAGCAAAGGCAAGGTGCACACTCAGGAGTGTTAAAACCCTAAAGAAACACAAGGAAGCGGTTGTTGTAAAAATCAAGGTAGCAGCTGCCTTCCTGCCAAAGAAGAAGATGGTGAGCAGAGGGAAGCACACGGCAAGCTGAGGGGGCGGCTGGGGGCGACAGCGGACCCGAGCGGTTATGACAGGGGTGTTTATAATGATTAATCAAGCTATGCACATATTCGCTGGAATTTTCAACATGTGTGTTTTATTTTACAATTCTATAAAGTTGATAGGAGTCTAGATACACGACATTGAATAGAACACATCACTTATTTATCCAGTAACTGTTTATTTATTGCTTTCTCCAAGCTAGGCACAATAGTAGGAGGAGACAAACTTTTTGCCTTCATGGGTCTTATTGTGCAATTGGAGAGACAGACAACATGCAAATCAGTGTATAACACGGAGGCTCAGTGTGGCAAAGAAGACGAACCAAGGTCAGCACAGAGGTCTCTGTCAGTGGCAGTGAGGCAGAGAGCTGAGGGAGGCGATCGGGGGTAGTAGACACAGGCCCCAAAACAGCTGAGCGCTTTCCTTGGGGGGGGGTGTGAACCCGTCTACAAGTCTGTACTTCCCGTTAGAGAACAAGTGTTTTTTTAGGTAATGACATCGTCGTGACATCAGCGCCAACTTCATTATTCCCTATTTCCTTTTTTTGAAACAAACTGATAGAACAATGGCACTAACTGAACACAAGCTTCTTTCATACAAAAGCGACCGCTGTGTTTCAGGCTCCCAGAAGTGTCCACAAGGACATTCGAACCCCTTCTCATGACATTTAACCCTGCAGAGAAGAATGCCCTCTAGTTAAATACGGTCCAAATCAGGCGTTGTTGATATATTTTTAACGTAAATCCAGAAAAATATATATATATACATAATATTGGTTGGAGATAGTTTATTAATCTTCTTATCTACATTTGAGAGATCAAACACAAATAATAAACAATAGTTTGGGCAAAAATTAGAATATCTCAAAACTATTTGGAACAACACAGAAACATGAACAGTTATTGGAATTTTTTTTTTTTTGGTCCAATGTTAGGAATTAGCACCTTATCACAAATTGATGAAACCAATTTAGCTGTTTCACAATAGTTGTTTATCCTTGGTGATTATTGGAGCCTCCTACTGTGTATAATACAATGAAAGCAGAACTTGGACCATTTCTATGACTTGTACAAACCCCCACAGCCAGATTATTATGCCTTATTCACAAAGGAACTAAGATGCCTGTATAATACTTTTAGCCAACCATGTATTCGAGCACAATTCTCCAAGGAAATATTGTTTTGAATATCATTTATGCTGAGGAACAAACTCTATTGCAGATTTAGATAATGGTGCTTGAAATGGTGCCATCAGCCATATCTCTAATGTGTGTTCCTGAGTAGCCTTTTAGAATAGTAATTAACCACTCACCGAGTGTGGATTTCTGACAATGATCCTTCAAATGTTAAGTAATCTTTCCTAGTGTGTAGATCAAACTGGTGCACAATTTTAGATTTCTCTGATTTACATATAATCATTTCTAAACGAGTTGCCACGGATTTAACAGAGGCTATTTAAGTTGATCCACGCAAAGTCCTTCTTGGGAAAAAAAAAGTTGACTGTCTGACATCCTCTTGTCTTGCTCTTCTTGTCCTGTGATTCTTGACTGACTTACAAGTTGAGGAAATTTCCAGAGAGCTTAACAGGATCCTTACACTGTACGCCGCGTGATAAAAGTAGCAAGTTTAAGTCTGGCCATCAGAGGTCAGTATAACCCTGTTTATTCAATATTTTCCTCGCCAAAAAGATTGACAATACAATGTGATAAATTACTAAAGCGTGATATTAGGATACCTTTCTCAATCCTTAATTCCCCTCAAGAAACTAAAAAGTGCTCTGTCCAAGGGCAGATTTCCCCCTCTGCTGACATCGTCTTACGTATCAGACACCTAACCATTATCCATCCATTTGCAGGGAAAAGAAAAAAATATGAAAAACTCTAAGGTTTTAAAAAGAATAGATTTCTAAGCTAAACTATAATTCCTATTATTTATATACACTAATCTAAGCTCTTCATGATTTTAACTTCACAAGAGTCTTTAAATGATGCAGGGAGATATTAATACACTGTAACTAGCCTGAGGTTTGAAGTCCGATTTATAACCCATAGATGTAAGTATATATCACTTCTCTAATCTTCATCACAGCCCACCTTATACAGTCACCACACTTCACACAGGTTTAGGTAAGTCTTTCTTTCCAATGACAACAGCATTGTGAGTTCCTTTGGGTTACAGTAATACAACCCCTTACCGTCCTGTTCCACCTACAACTACTGGCATAGAGCTCATTAAGAAACTGAATTTGCTAACCAAATAACTAAACGGAACTTGTCTGGACTCCTTGTCTTCCCAGACACTGCGTAGGAGGTAGATGTACAGCCACACAGACACACACACATGCTCCGTGCATCAGTGGTGTTGGCTCTAACCCGGAGAAGCTCCTGATCACATCGCAAGTGAGCAGCACCTGAGCACTCTTCTTGTTCAGTTATAGCTACCACTAGTAGTTATCATCACTCATTAGAGAAGCTCTACAGAGAAATTTATTCTTCATTCAAGCAGCAGGATTATGGAAATAGTCACCCTTTATATACTAATAGTTATTTATAAATTTTAAGCACATGCATGCTTTAATACTTACATTTTAAATACTTAAAATAGGAAAGTAAATACCATGATATTAAATTATGTCTAAGTAATTGCATAGTTTATGTTCTTTATTTGACACAACACAGCACTGATGGCCCTATATTATAGCAATAATATTTTGTGGTATTGGTCTAATTGAACATTTATTTTCATGATTTATTGAAAATTGTAAGTAAGTAGGAGAAGTTTGAAGCATACAGAGATAGAATTTTTAATGAGCAAAAGATGTAAAATACTCTAAACTATTATATATTTTCTTTTTAATAGTATAAAACACCTTATCTTCACATCATTTTTTCTTGTTTCCTTTGAGTTTAAAAGTTTGAACTTTGTTGAATTTATCTGAATACTTAATTTTAATGGCTATAGTATTTAGAAAAGTAACCCCACAAAGACATTAGCATCCATTCATATTTTAAACAGTATGTTTAATAATTCTGCATTTTATTTCATGAGAGTATATGGTTATTATTTTAGATCTTCCATTGTAAACAAAAAGGTTCAATATAATTAAAAAAACATAAATCAATGCCACCATTTCTAATCGATCCCTTATGCTGCACCATTAAAATTACGCTAACATTTCTTTATATGAATCTCTCTGAGGAGCTCTTGGCCCACTGGGGAAGGTTGTTTCTGTTAAACTAGATTAAGTCACACATATATCCACTGCACTAGGAACATGCAGGCTGTGACACGTCACAACACGCTACAAGTGTAGGAAGGGACAGGTGAGACAGTGACCGTGTACTTTTCTTCTTGTACATGTGGACATGTCAACCGAACCATCAAACCTGTAGCCGAACATCCCAAGAGTTTACATAGATTCTTACACCTTTAGAAAAGTAAAGAAATAGAAATGTGATGTTTCCTCATGTCAGTGCGTCATTTTGTTCACATTCTGACAACCGCCGCCCCAGAGGGGTTTGGTTAAATACAGAAACTCCACAGCTTGCCCTGCTGCGTCCCTGGCTCAGCCAGACATAACCGGAAGCAGACAGTGTGGCTGTGTTAGTTTCCTATGGCTGCCTAGCAGTGCTACCCTAAATTCTGGGTCTTGAAACAGCCCCCAGCACTTGTCATCCCAGCCCACTTGGGATGGGAATCTAGGCACAACTTAAGAGTCCTCTGTGTAGGACTGTAGTCAAAGTGCTGACCGTAGGTGCCATCTGGAGCTTTCCTGGGAAAGGGTCTGCCATGCCCCTAGCATGGTGTAACAGTATTCAGGTGCTTGTAACTGCAGGACCAAGAGTTTCTGGATTTTGCTGGCTGGTGGCTGGAGGCTGTTTTCAACTCTAGGAGCTGCCCAGTTTCTGGCCACGTAGGGCTTCTCATAGTGGGTGCTTTCTTCCTCGCACCGGGGGAGAGAAACAGAATCTAGTAAGGTGGGAGATACAAATGCAAGCAACATAATTGTGTGATGACTGACAAATGCTCGCTGACCTCCCTTCCTTTGTGCCATCTGCTAGAAGTAAGCCATGTGCCCATCCACACTCAGGACAAGGGTGGACAGCACAAGGGCTGGGCAGCCAGGAGGTGGGGATCATGGACCTCCTTCCAGGCTGACTCCCATATCCCCGTTGGCTGTCCAAGGGAAGAGAGGTGAGAATGAAGGTGAAAAATCCCTAGATTTTCTTGTGAATTTAAGCTTACGGGAACATATATGTAAAAGATATTAGCTTAGGTAATGTTCAGCTACCTACAGCTTTACAAGACTACTCTTTGCTAGTTTCCTCCAAGCAAGTTCTTCCGTGGTACCTGAGGACAGCCACCTGTGTTCCTGGGCTATATCCATATAGCCCGCAGGACTCTGGGTTCAGTTTCCTTGTGTGTTAGCGCTCAGTTGGGGCTTGGGAAGCCGAGAAAGGAGGAACTAACATGCTTGCTCTCAGGCAGACGTAGGAACTTCTGTGGCTGAGATGATGCTGCAGCCCCGACATTTCACTAGGTGCGCCCAGGCAGAAGCACCGTCCCACATTCTTTCTGGAGAATTCCTGCAGCCTCCTGGCTCTTTGAGTGGTAGGGCCACACCAGAGCACGGGCGTCTTTTTTCCTTACCCTCTCCACTCTTACCCATGTAGTGAACACCTAACTATCTGAATTTAAATCCCTCCTACTTAATCAGCACAGTAGTTTGTTTTCCTAATGAAACCCTGACACTTCCTAAGATGAAAGGCCCTTGTAAAGACTATGTCCAGTCCTGCCTGACTTCTTCCTTTTCTTCCTTGACCCAGATGTAAATACTGTCATCATTTTAGTGCTAGTACACACACACACACACACACACACACACACACACACACACAATCTGGTATTGTAATGTTCTTCTTACACTCAGTGATGTCATTGTGTTTTGTTTATCCGTTAGTGTATAACAAACTACATGAAAACTTACAAGTTTAAAATAATCAACATTTATTATGCTCACAGTTCTGTGGGTCAGAAACTAGGGCAGGGCACAGAGGAATAGTTGATCACATTCTCCACCATGTTTGGAACCTTACCCCAGATTCCTCCAAAGCCTGAGGATAGCGGGGCTGGTATGACCAGGCCGTATACCCAAGACCTCCATTCTTCTCTCTGTCACATCTGATGGACTGAAACGTCACAAGGCGGCTTCTTCACTTGCACGTCTGTCACCTGGCTGGGAGGGCAGGAATGGCTGGAAGAGCCGGAGCTGGCTGGCATCCTCCTCTCTCCACGTGACATTCTCAAGACAACTGAACTTACACACCAGGTGATTCCCACTGAAGCAAGCGTCACAAGAGCATGCTCCCCAAGCCAGAGGTCGAGGCTGCAAAGCTTTCTTAGACTTAGACTCCTCAGTCCCCGAATCGCTTCTGCCGCATTCTGTTAGTCCACGAAGTCATTAAGACCAGCTCAACTTCAAGAGAAGTGGAGAAATAAGCACAACTTTGTGAAGGGGAAATGGCAAATGAGAACAAAGGAAAGGATTGGAGACAAGTGGCCACGCTAAGTATCATCCCGGAACCAGATTTTGCACCCACCAATAAGCTGTGGAGCTGAACCCACACTAGTAATGCAGATCTGCCCTCCTCCAGGGCCATAGAGATGGTTTCCATTTTTCTATTTTAGAATCATTCTTGAGTACAATTTTTACATTCCAGTGTTTTCAAGGTTAATATTGAGAAATAATTCCCAGTTTAGCATCGTGGAATAAAAGTATATTTGCTATCAAATTGCTTTATGAACCTGCTAATTGTTCATATCAGTCCATCAGTGTATCATAGCACCAATTTCTTCATTAAATATTTGATCCTGTCAAGCTTTTTAAGGGTGTATCACTTTTACTGTTGAAAAATGGTATCTTGTACTACTGACTTCTATTGCGTTATTGAAAGGAAGAGTTAATGTTTGTTTGATTAGTCTTACCTGCCTCTATTTGTTTAACTGACTAACCAATTTGAACATAACAATATGTAATACAACAAGCATTGTTAATTTCCTACCACCTTGTCTGAAATTCTGTATTGCTTCTATTGTTGGGGTGTTGCTTTGTTTTGTTAATGTGTTTTCATTATTTTATCTTTAAAATAAAATAAAAAAGAAAAATAGTGTCTCACTCTTTTATTTGCTTTTATTTTCCTCTGCTGTGAAAAGTTATCCAACCTTGAGTTTGTTCTTTTATGAGTTGGCCATTCACACCTTTTGCCTACTTTTCTATTGTAATTTTTTATGTTGCTCTGTGTTTGTAGAAGTGGTTTATCCTAAGCCTTCTCTTTTTATCTGGTCAGAACAGGATTTGATGCAAGCTGGCATCCTGACCACATGGTTGGAGCTCAAATGAAGAGAAAAACTCAGAACTATGAGGACCATGGCTTAGTATCATTACACCCAATAATCACTTTAACCAGAAGTTTTATTCCAGAGAAACAAGTTCTCCAGGCAAAGCCCCATTTTTCAAGTTATAAATAATGTCTTTGACAAAAATGTCAAAAGTATGTTTCTACAAAAGTGTGCTTCTCAACCAGCGGCCTTGGAATTTTGTGGATGATTTCACAAAAATATAGATTTCTGGGCAAAACCCCAGATCTACTGTACCCAAAATTTAAGGGAGTTGAATTTTAACTATTTTTAACTAGCTATTTTCTACTCCACAGTAAAATTTTAATACCATTCCGCTGAGTGCAGAAAGAAAGTAAAAAGCAAGATAATAAGCCACCTCCTTGGTTTGCTCTGCAAAGTAAAAGAACTGTATCAAAGACTCTAAGAACTAGAGGCAGCTTAGAGATTGCCTTAAACCTGCCCATCAACAACATCACCCAGAGAAATTCTCCCAGAATTATTAAGTCAGGGTCTCTGTAGACTGAATCAGAGACCAGCACTGGTAAAAAGCCATGATATATTCTATGCACCCCAACTCGGAAGCTACTTGCCTAACCCTAAACTCTAACTCTAAAGAAAAGCAAAGGCAGAGGGAGTTTACAACACACCTTTTGTTGTTTGTCTCACTGAGTCAAGTGCCCAAGAGCTGTAGTTATTCTGATGAGTTTTCCGGTACTCACTCTGTTACTTGACAGTTCTGCAAGGGGGCTGGTTTTTACTTTGAAAGAGGTAATGCTGAGATACTTACTCTGAGGATAAAGTATCTTCACAGTGTTGGTAAATGTTCTTTTTTAAATTTTCTGTGTATTTTTAAGACAAAAGAACCCAGAATAACACAGAAACAATACAGAAAATACCAAGTTATAGAGAAGATAGTAGGGAATTGGCACTGGATGCTGTATAACAATGTTATCTTCATACTTGTTATAACAAAATCAGTAAAGGAAATACTGAGTTACAGAGGAGACAATAGGGAGTCACCACTGGGTGCTGCATTACATAGCGTTGTCTTTGCATTTGTTAACACAAAAAAAATAAAGAAAATACCAAATTACAGAGAAAATAGTAGGAAGTTACCACTGGATGTTGTACTACATAATGTTATCTTCGTCTTTATTACTTAGTTATACAGATGATGGCTCATTCAACTAATCAGTCTTCTCCACTTCACCACTGTTGTTCTACCACCCTGTCAGTGGTCTTCCCACTGGTAATACCTGCACTTTTGGTTTATTTACTCCCTCATGTTCTTACTTTGGGCAGAGACTTGGCTGCTTCTAAATATGCTGTATATTATGTGGGTGTACACAACTTGCTATGACAGGAGGTGGAGAAGCACCCTTTGGCCAGCCCTCACAGCTGTCGAGTGTCCAGTCCAGTAGGCAGAGTTACACAGTGAACCACCAGACTGTCAGTGAGTCTGCGTCTTTAGGCTCAGGTGACTCTTCAGAGCCTTCCTGGGGGCCAAGAAAAGTGCCTGGCATGACCCAGTGGCTGGGTGGAGCCCCTGGCATGCCTCAGGGGCTGAGCAGAGCTGCAGGGATGGGGCAGAGTGCCTGGCATGCCTGGGGGCTGGGCAGAGCTCCGGGGGCAGGTCAGAGGCCTGGCATACCCTAGGGACTATGCAGAGCACTTGGCACTCCCTGGGGGCAGGACAGAGCATTGGGCACACCCCAGGAGCTGAGTGGAGCTCTAGGGGCAGGGCAGAGCACCTGGCACATGCCGGGGGCCAGGCAGAATGCCTGGCACAACCCAGGGGTGAGGTGGAGCTCCTGGCATGCCCTGGGGACTGGGCAGAGCACCTGGAATGCCCTGGGGGCCAAGTGGAGCTCCAGGGGCAGGGCGGAGCACCTGGCACTCCCTGGGGTCTGGGCAGAGTGCCTGGTATGCCCTGGGAGCCAGGCGGAGCACCTGGCATGCCCTCGGGGCGGGTGGAGTGCCTGGCACACTCCAGGGGCTAGGTGGAGCACCTGGCATGCCCCAGGGGTAGGGTGGAGTGCCTGGCACACTCCAGGGGCTGGTCAGAGTGCTGGACACGACCGGAGGGGTGCTCCCTGGCCAATCCAAGTCTGCGGGGTCACCCCCGTGGACTCCCAGACTCTTTCCCAATGCTGCTCTGTGGGATGCCCAGTCTAGGTCCTCAGGGCTCTCATGCAACCCCAAGGGAAGCCCCTACCCCTCAGGCCTCTGAGCTCCCTGCCAAAGTGCCTGGTATCCCCTCATAGGCCATTAGTGTCTCTGGAGACTATCCCCTCCCAGTTAGAGGGGCAGGTCTACACCCTCATTCCATGTCTTTGCCTCATCCCACCACTTGATCTCACTGGGCATTGGGTGCACTTACGATGCTGGGTACAAATGGCATGAGATCTCCTCCACCTGTGCTCACCGTGGTAGTCCATGGTGTGTACTAAGTTTAGTTATTAGTTCTCGGAAAGAACTGGAGAATATTCTTGGGTCTGCTGTGTGGAGCATGTTGTTGTCTCTCGGGCTCCAGGACTGCTGCTTTTCATGCAGTTTGACGCCATGGGTTCGTACATTTTTCATATATACAAGCAGTGTGGAGTCTCTCTTGGTGCTTATATTAGTAGTTTAGGGTGAGTCCTGAACCCCTTTGACTCAGCCCATTGTTGTTAGGATCACATGGTGACTGCTCAGGCCACCAGGACTCACAGTGCTCAGAGAGGGAGTTCAGGGTGGGAGCTGAATCCTGGTAATTCAGCTCACGCTTCCTGCTTGGTGTTGGACTGAGAAGGGTGTGGGGCTGTGTCGCCCACCTCCATTTGCAGCTCACTCTGTCTGTTGTGCTCCAGCTCCCTTTTGTTTTTTGACTGGATCCCTGGGAATTGCTGTGGTCCTGGGGTCACCTCCACTGCTTTCTGCTACTCCTTGCTGGTATTTGCTCACACAGTGGAGAGGTCTGAGACCATATCCTCAGGGCAGGCATAGAGCTGGGTGTGGAGGGCTGCTCACTGGTTGCCTTGACCCTGGCCTGCCTCAGGACACTGATTAGAAAGATTTCAGCCGAGTGGGGATTCTGCTTCAATGGCCTTTGTAACCTCCCATCCTCACACTGGATTCGCCCACTCCTTCCGACCTCCACTGCTTCCTTTTCAGGCTGCGCTTTCTCCTCTCCAATTTCGAACCAGCTCTCAGGACTACGCTCTCCCCTGACCGACTGGGGATGCTTCCATGAGCAGGGGCCTCTGAGGCTGAAGCTGTGAGTGCCAGAACGAGGGAGCATGTTGAGGGTGTGCATGGAGCGGCGGCTCCTTCCTTTTCCGCCTCCTCTTCCTCTAACTGCGCTGTGGAGGCCTTCTGAGCCTTTTCTCCGGGGGAGGTCTTGTTTGCTCTTTCTGAGAGTTTCAATTCCCCTTTCAGATCTCTCTTGGGTCCAGGGTACCAGGGCACCCATTTCTCTCCTCCTTGTCTTTCTCATGTTGCTGTATTTCAGTATCTGGTTGTCAGTCCTCTGGGGGGATCTTTCTCTGCTGCTTACCCAGTCACCATCTCACTGGAAGTTAGCTCTTTTCTGAGAGTCAGTTCTGTACTTAGTGTCTGAGCATCTATCAGGACTACAGGGAAAAGCTTCTAGATCTCTGCACCTAGCGGTGCTTGATCAGGATGCACTGCAGTTACACACACAGCTCTTGGTGTATCTATTTTTTTCCTCAAGTGGCCTAACAAACCAGGCATTAGGCACCTGTAAGTGAGGCCCTGATCAGGGTGGTAAGTGCCTGTATTTTTGTACAGTATCTAAATATGTTCTTGGAGACAAGATACAACGTACAAAGTAACCAAACCAAATCAAGCATTATAATTTTCATTTATTTTTTTCTTTTTTTTCCATCTCTTTTCTCTGCATTCTTGTTCACTCTTACAAGATCAGAGACAAAGATGACCAACCTTTTAGTGCTTTCTATGATAACAAACAGCCTGCTGCGGCACACGTGGCGTAGGTTCACCACAGTTGATCTATAGCGCGCCTTAAAAAGCCTTGCACAGGTGTGGTGAACAAGCCCGGGTCTGAGAACAATAGCCTACATTCTGATCCTTACTGTTCTCCAATGGAGGATAGAGAAGAATTCACTTAACCACCTGTCTTTGTTTCCTATTTTTGCAAGATGCAGAAGGCAATCCATGCCCTCACAGGATCAAGTGAGGAAAGATTTGTGACAACATTTCACTATAGAAACATAATTTTTTATTTGTCATGATATACTTGCAAAAAGGCAGCTTTTGGTATAAAACACCTCCATGGGAAACCACAACCGAAAGAGTTTCCTGAGCTTGTACCCTTCAGAAGAATGTACTTGCTCTTGTTGACAAGGTGTCCCCAAAGGTATAATGGCAGAAAGACTGTATAAGACCAGGAAAGGAAAATTATCAAAGAATGCACAGATTATCAAAAGTCCTTCTCTGCTGCTTACTAATTCCATGCCTAAATAATATGCACTTGGCAATGGACTGAAATTTTATTTCCCACATGGAATTCATATTTCAGCATCTAACCCTCAAGGTAATAGTATCAGGAAGCAGAGCTTCTGGAAGGTCATGAGGAAAGACCCCTTCAAGAAATGAAATCAGGACTCATTAAAAAACAAAAACACAGGAGGATCTCTGCCCCTTCTGCCATGTTACAACACAGCAAAAAGCCTGCCTTCTACAAACGGTGAAGACACTGAGCCTGCCAGTGACTTCCCAGGCTCCAGAATGGTGAGAAATAAATCTCTGTTGTTTAAAGGTCATCTGGTCCACTGCAATTTGTGATACCAGCCTGATGGACTAAGACACATTTCGCCCTTAAATTCTACACCTTTCTTCCAGGTCGCTTCAGACTAAACGTTTCTCTCTCTAACTTGCCTATGGTAACCCAGGTTTCAGTGTTCCTTTTATCCTGCATCTCTGAACAGACACAAAACACTAACCAAGGGGAAAGCAGAACTAAAAGGCAGTTAATAGCTAGGACACTTATTTTTAAGTTTTTCAACTGGAAAACAAAATGGTATTTATCAAATAAGATGTAGTTTCTGTATATGACAATGGCTTTTGTTGCAATTTTTCACCTTTTGGGGAGGTAGCAGAGAAAGAATAGGTCGTTTTTACTAATTATGAAAGTAATCTGAGTTTATAAAAAATAAAAGAATCCATATAAAGAATATAGTATTTATTAATATATTAATACGTAATTAACATGTATTAATATAATTTATCCAGAAGTAATTAACATTTTCACATATTTCCTTCAGGAATTCTCCTATACAATAGACAAATATTTGTGTGTATATAATTCAAACTTGAGCTGAAATTATATATGTAGTATTAAATCTTAAGTTATTACTTATTATGTTACCATGAAGATAGTTGCACTCTAATTATTCTTTATAATCATAATTTTAATGATTTTATTTTATCCTTTTGTATGGAAGAACTATGTTCTGGCTTTTGTGTTTTTTTTCCCCCCAGATTAAACCCAGGGCTTTCACACTGAGTTCTGGCCCCAGCTCTTTTTATTTCTTCTTTTGAGATAGAGTTTTTGCTAAGCAATTATGCTGCTTGAACTAGGCTCAGAGTTGTAATCCTCCTGCCTCAGCCTCTCAGAGTGGTAGGATTACAGGCACAAAAGTGTAACAAGACACCAAGTTCTTGTTGTAGCTCTTAAATTTGTCTATTGCTTAACATAATAATAAGAACTACCATCGCTGTGTTATAACTGTTACCAAATTGTTACATTTATAAGTAAATCTTCTCCCTTCTGTTTAATTAAAGTAATGTTGCTTTTATTTCTTTACACTATACAATACCATGATGACCAGAACGATTCTTTCTTTTCTTGTCCACTTGGCTAACCTCCACTCTAATTAAACTGAACTATTCCAAAGACGAGCCACAGAGACATCCCAGAGTTCTCCACTTTCTCTAACCTCAAGACGCTTTCTCTTTATTCTCTTAATCTCTGACCTAACCCTTCACACTACCCATCAATCAGGTATTTCTCTATGCTAATGGGATAGGTTTGGGTGCACTTCTGCACAGTCTGATGTACAGCCAGGGTCACAGGAGGGAATAGGGAGAAAAATCACTCATTACGCATGTAAAGTGTGCCACTAAACTGCAAAATATTTTACGCAATATATCTCATTCTTTCCATACTTCTGCAGAGCAAAAATCATTATTTTCATTTTGTTGATAAGAAAATGAATATATATATATATATATATATATATATATATATAAATATAAACTTGCTTGTGGGTAGATAAAAGGGAGCAGAGCTAGAATTTTAACACAAATCAGACTCCTGGGCAGGTGCTGATTGTGTACAGGAGTGTTGGGCTGAGCTGTCCACCTCCCTCAGTAAACAGCAACTAAACCATGCAGGTTGGGTTTCAGTCATTTTTTAAACACATCTTAAGTGTCCTGCATTTTTGCCTGGATGTTTCTTTCTCAGCACAGCAAAACGTCATTTTCTATAGGATCTCACATGTTTCCGGATCAGTTTCCCCACCTACCAGTTCTTTTTCTTAGCTGATGTTGCCATGTCAGGCAAGCAGCTAATTTGCTGAGCCTGGACTTATTTATAAAATTAGGTCCATTTACATTTTAAATGCAAGAATTCTACATGTAAGAATAAAAAAAATCTCACCACCCATCTGACAAAATTAAGTAGGATAAACTACAGAAATCCCTAAATGAAGAAAAATCACAGTCTCCATGAATATAATCTATTGCAGGGTCACCCACAAATATAGAAAGTGAAGGTTAAATAAAAGAATTTGTAATGTGGAACTAAAAAACAAAATATGCAACACATCGTAAGGGAACTACTGCATTACATCAGTTGTTTTTGTTCTGGGTTGATGGCTGTGGAGGGGTTTTTTTGTTTTGTATCACAGAAAACACTGACTCTGGAAATGGATAGACCTGAGTTTAGGAATCATATTCAGCCTACTTCAAAATCTCACATTATCCAGGTGAGACACATCCATTCTGTTAAGGATATTTTTAAAAGCAGTATGAAATAAAAGGCTCTGTGGCCCTCATTTAATCAACCCACTTCCTCCCATAGATATGGAAAACTAAGTTCTAAGCAGATATATTTACAGAGGACTATGTAATGATTGTTGCTTGTCATATTTGAGAATCAAAGCATAATGTTTAGAGAAAATTATTGATATTTTTGTATGATTTCTATTTCTAACATAACAAAACTTTATGAATATCCAGAAAAACTCTCTTCCCACCATTTCAAAAAGGAGAGGGAAGTGTGTCTCACTGCACAGAAATCTTTTCTCAGAAGAGCCTCTAGCTAACCGTAGTCAGAGCTGCTACTTAATCCTTGATAGAAATGAGACCACTCTAACTGAAAAATAATGGAACAGAGGCTTTCAGAAGATTGAAAATACAGCATGCTTTCATCTTAGGATGGCTGGAATATTGCCTCTTAAATAAAAGAATACATGTTCTAAAAGGGATGTAGTTACTGATTGCTGGATCTCTTAACCTGCTGACATTTCATATTGGAAAAATAAAATCAATGCCATGAGTGTAATGCTCAGCTAAAACGAGATAGTAATGACATCGTGCCCAATAAAGCTATGTAGTATTCACTGGGCAGAAAGTAACAGAATGAAAGAGAAAGCGGATATGGCATTATTTTAGAGGGACATTTCTTAAAAGAATAAGTTTTAAAGAGCCCTGTCGCACAGAAGGACTGTGTTAAGTCTCCCCGTACAGTCACGCCATCAAGCTGTAAGCAAAAATCTAACTTTCTTTTTTGTTGAATGAGACTATTCATGTTCAGTCTGTGCTTCACAGTAAAATCATGCATAGAGCCGAGAAATATACAGGCACCTTCAGAAAGAAATAGAGAAAAGGCTTCTTGGGAAAAACACAACAAGGAGGAATGTGTTAGCATATTTCCATATAGCATGTGGTAGCCTAAAGGGAAATAAATACGGTTGAGGACTATAATGGCTGCCGTCTACAGAGAAGGTCGTGGGGGAAACTTCCCTTTGTGTTTGGCAGGTAACGCTGCTTATATCTATGATAGAATCATTATGATGAATGCACGGAGCAACATTTGTAAATTTAAGTAGCTCATAAAAGGTGACAGTAAAGCATGCTAAGACTTTGATATTTAAGTATCTTTTTAAATTTTTATTTTACTTATACGTTTTTGAAGTTCATGTGGTTTATAGTCACCTTGAGGAATGGTTACATGTAAATATTACAGTGTATTCTCCTTCTTTCTTTCTTTCTCTTTCTTTCTTTCTCTTGCTTCCTTTATCCCCTTTCCCTTCCTACCTCTTCCTTCCCTCCTCCTCCTCCAGTTTCCCTATGCCATTTTCTAATCTTGTTGATATTATGTATCTTAGCTTACGTTATGGCAACTAATGTTTACATTAATTGGGGTTATCCTCAGTATCAGCCACTGTCTTCATATTGGTCATTTCTGCAATTTATAAATTCTATCGTTTTTTTTTTAATTTCAGATATTTCTGTCTGACATCTTTTCAAGGATTCCATGCCTTTGTAAAATCTGTCATTGGAAGTTTGAACTGTTTGAGTTAGCTCGCCCGTTTTTTGCCTATTCCCTCAAAACTCACTGTGGGCATATTGAATGAAACTGCTGTGAACTTTTGGCTCATTTTCTTTTTTAATGCATCTGTTTTCTTCATCCCTTCTATGAACTTTTCATATAATTCTTCTACCTGTTATTTTCTTTTCTCTCTGTGACCCCTTGCTCTACCTTGGGAGAGCTGGATGAACTCAAGGATCTTGTCACCTTGCTTCTATATATATATATATATATATATATATATCCCTCTTCCTCCCTCCCTTTTTGGGGGAGATTATTGCAGGTCGAAGACTAGAAACGTGAGGAGAGTTTGTGGTTTTTATGGAGACTTTTAGTAGGACGTTGTCTCCTATGAAGAACAAATGAATACTTTTCAACTTCATACGTCCAGTGCAAGTATGTATTCCTTTTGTTATCTACTTTAAGTGATTTGGACTTTGTCTCTATGTTTTGCTGAAGGAATTACTTCTGGTTATAAGAGCATCAACAGATTTAGTCATACAACACTTCTAGAAGACAGTCTTTGCGGTTACACTTCCCCCTGTTTTTCCTTTAAGCACCATGACTGTTTATTATCTGTGATTGTTGTGCAGTGAGGTAGGTGAATGCAGGAAATAGAATGAAAGGTGCTTGGATGAAGAATGTAAGACTCCGAGGGGTAAGCTGGGGGGTAGCAACAGATGAGAACAGTTTGATGTGGGGTCCGCTTCTCTTAAGAGTATGTTTAGTTGAGGTGAAGGGTCAGTACTAAGAGTTCTCAGAAGATACTTTTGGAGGCAATTGAGAGATATAGGAGGAAGGAGGCAGTGAGAAATGGGGGTGAGAGAGGCTTCTATGGCTAATATAAATACGAGAGGAAAAGGGCAAGGGAGACAGATGAAGGGGGAAGAAAAGGAAAACACAGGAAGAATAAGAAGCTAAAGAAAGAAATCAGGTAAAAGATATGGATAAAAGGAGGAGGAACAAAAAAAGGACAAGGGAGGGCTGGGGAGAGCTCAGGGACACAGCACCTGCCTGGAAAGCACAAGGTCCTGTGCTCAGTTCCCCATAGAAAGAAAACACAAGGAGAATTCCCTGACCCTCTACAAACTATATTGGAAGAAAAGGGAAGGAAGAAGAGAAACACATGCACTCACACACACACACTTTTTAAATAAGAGGCAAATGATGGAATAAAAGGGGTAATGAACAGAAACAGGAAAATAACAAAAATGATTAAAATAAATAAAAGGAAAGCTTTCTATTATTTTTCCACACATGGCTGTTTCCCACAGTGTAGGAAGAAGAAGCAGAGTTCAAGCTCAAAAGCGACTCTGCTCACGGTGAAAGTTGAAGGTGGTAGTCCCCTCAGGAGGGCGCCAGATGGCGCCTTCTGCATACAACAGAGACAGAACACCCACGTGGCCTTCAGTCCTGTGAATTTGGCCTCTGACCCCACGAGCCAAGTGTACGTTCACCAGCTCAACCCCTCAGCAGGATTCCCTCCAGCTGTTCTCCAACCACCAGCAGTCTCTCATGGGTGTCCTTCCCTCCTCCACTCTGCAAACTTGCCTTAGAGCCTAGGGAATGCTCTGGGAATCATGTTCAAATGCCACCTTTCAGACTTCCGGGAAGATGGCGACCAGGTAGGCAGCAGAGAGAGAACCTCCCAGAGGATTACCACCCAAACAATGAAATATAACAATATGAAGACAGAAATAAGGACTTCCGGGAAGAAGACGACCAGCCGAGAGAGCGAGTGTGGAGGGAAGAAGGGCTTCAGCTCCTGAACCCGACAGAGAACGCGCTACTGGGACAAACTGCACCAAGCCGGGCAGTGCTCCGGGATCCCGCTCAGAACCCCACCCCGCAGCCAGCGCTGCGCGAACTGGAGCAACAGCGACCGGCCGGCGGGATTTCTGAGTCGGGGAAAATCTCCATCCAGGGAAAAACATCTGAATGGCACTCCTGTCTGCACGATCACAGGGTGAGTTAAGTGCGCGCTCTAACCGGTTTTTCCTGAATCGGGAAGAAGCTC
>PVLD010010600.1:0-69914 GCA_004027595.1 Dinomys branickii
CTCAGGCTCAGGCTCGGGTCAGGCTCGGGCTCGGGCTCGGGCTCGGGCTCAGGTCAGGCTCAGGCTCGGGCTCGGGTCAGGCTCGGGCTCGTGCCCAGACACGGCATGTGGAACTCAGCGGGCCTTGTGTGGTTCCCCTGTGAGGACCGAGGTGGAGACACCGCCAGGCATGTACAGGGGCACGCAGATGCGTCTGGGGCAGTCCTCTCCACGGCACAGGCATCACCAAGGGTTGAACGTGGAGGAGGGGCTGGAGCCCAGACGGTGCCCAGAACCCCCCCTCCTTGCTCATGCTGCCTGTGGGGAATGTCAGTCAGCACTGGAGTGTTCACAGCCTGCCCTGGAGGAGGAGACTCAGCCCACCCCTCCCTCCTCAAAGGCACCCCCATTTCTCGCCCTCGCTGTGTCCCCTCCTCAGCCCCAGTGACAGCGAGTCCTGTTTCTTCAGCGCCTCTGAGTTGGTGGCCAGAGGATCCAGATGCAGTGATGTCCGGCTGGGTGGGTGCTGTGGATGTGGGGTGTAAGGCGGCTCAGTGGACCAAAGGATGCAGGCACAGTGGAGAGCCCTGAAGCTGGTGATGCCGGGCCCCAGCCTCTGAGTCCAGTCAGGTGGAATGCTTCACAGAAATCAGGACTGGTCTTTTTTGCTGTTCCTTCCTTCCCCACTCCCGCTCTCCCTTTCTTCTTTCCTTTCTCCCTTCCTTCATAAACAGGGTCTCACTGTGTAACCCCGGCTGGCATCAAACTTACAGTCCTCTTACCTCGGCCTCCCAAGTGCTGGGGTTACCAGTGTGTCCACCATGCGCTTGAGGCTAGCTTTCCTTTTAAGCACAAACCCTCAGCAGAAACTGGGAAGGCAGACAGAAAGGTAGGGTCCTCAACCAGTGAGAGGTGTGAGATCTCAGTGAGGGCAGCAGCCCTGTGCAGTTCAGGCTCATCCTGCTGCCCTCGCAGCTCTGCGGACAGCCTGCCCGGGACCTGCTGCTGCTCCTGTCCTCCATCTGCCTTCCGCAGCTGGGCACCGTGGGGGATGGTGGCAGCAGGAATGTCACGCACAAGGAATATGGGAAGATAAAGTGTCCTAGTGTAGCTTAGGAGGCTGTGATTGCGGATTTATCACATATGCACCATCACTTAATGATTTGTCACTTGAGGGGACACACCCTTGGGCACGTTCTGAGACCACACCCTTGGGCACATTCATCCCTGCAGAGCATCACAGCACTCATACAGCCTGAGGCGGTGACCGAGTCTCTGGGGCACGCTCAGGGGACGCTGGGGGATACATAGTCCCCTCAGACACATGCGTCAGGTGTGTGCAGCTGTATGTTCTCATGTGGATCTCCTGAGCCAAGAGCTCATCCTAAATCAATAGTAAATTATCTGAAAAATGAGTGTGCAGATATCTTAGCTTTACCAGTGATGTCTAAGTAGCTTCGGGCATTGAAAGGTTTGCTGGAACGTTTTTGTCCAGATTATGTGAACCTACAAAGAGAGAGAGTGAACTTGTCCCTTGTGTGCCCTCAGATTCCCACGACGCCGTGCTGAGGTTTAACTCCGCTCCCACGCGTGGGTATGAGAAAGACGTTGGAAACAAAACCACCATCCGCATCATCAACTCCCAGGTGAGAGGTGGGCCGGCCTCAGCCATGCATTCCACAGGTGAAGAGTTTAACTGCGTTAGTGAGCAGAAGTTGGCCGTTCCCCGTGACCATGGTACTTACTCTGCGGGTCTTGTGATATAAGATGAGAAGTACAGAGGAATGGAGAGAGGGCGTGAGATGAACAGGAAGAGGTTGGTGAGAGTAAAAGGAAAATCCACATGGACACACAGATTCGTAGTTTTACAGTCTCAGAGGGGCCGATCTGTGTTGTGCAACCTGAGGAAAGGCACTTAGGCAGAAGAAAGAACTGCAGGGCTTAGTGGGCGCGGTGGTGCACACCTGTGATCCCAGCACTCCGGGCAGCTGAGGCAGGAGCACTGCAAGTTCCTGCCCAGGCTAGGGACTTAGTGACTTAGTGAGACCCTGTCTCGAAGTTTCCATCACAGTTGTTTAAAAGGCTGGGCATATAGCTCGGGGTGAAGGCTCTGGGTGAGATCTCTACTGTTGGGGAAAAAATTGCAGAGATTGAAAGGGAGGAAAACAAAAGGACCAAATCTAGGGCTCTGTGGATGTCTCTGAAACTTTAGTGACCTGGGGATTTGAAAATTAACAGTGCTGTGGGATGCAAAACAAAACCACTCATGGCTTCCTGTTTTGGTGAGACATCTTCTGGATTTGTGGCCGAATTATTTTCAACAAAACACAGCAATTTCTAGAGTTTCAGAAACTGTGCAAAAAATGAAGTGGTCAGTGATTTCCGGTGAGCTGTCCCATAACAAAGGATCAGCTCCCTGCATAGCCCCCTGGACAGGCTGCCCGCCACCCAGGAGAAACAGTCCCCACCTGCTCAAGGCACAGCTTTCCTGAGCTGGAAGACCTGCCGTTCATTTAATAACAAATCCAGGAGAGGTGGAGAAACCCAGCATGTTGAAGTGCGCAGCCCCAGTAAGGTACTTCCTAATCTCAGGAAAGTAACATGGGAAAAGCCCATGTTCATCATGGCAAAAGTCCCTAAAGGAGAGTTCATAAAGATGATTGGCCGCTCTGTCTCCAGTCAGTCATGGGAGCCAGAGCGAGCCCAGAGGGAGCATGGTGGCTGTCCCCCAGGGACTGCCTGGGCATGCAAAGGGCCACACTGTAGGCCGTCTCCCAGCCACATGCCTGAGGAACTGGGGCATCGCCCCTTCGTGGCCAGAGCCTGAACCCCTGGGCATGGCGTGGTGCTAGTAGAAGTGGGGGAGCATCTGCAGGGCCCGGCTCTCCAAGCGACCTCTCCCGCGCCCGTAGGAATCAGACCCTGCACGCTTCGCTTCTCGCTCCGCATCCTCCTCTTCACTGACACCTGTTTCTAAGATGTGCTTTTGAAGCACCAGAGTTTTTAACATGATTTTCCCCTTATCTTTGCAGATTCTGACCAACCCCGGCTATCACTTCATGGACAGTTCTTTGTATAAAGACGTCATTTTGGTGGCCTGGGACCCAGCTCCCTATTCCTCCAATCTCTACCTGGTGAGTGTTTCTGTGATGACCCACCCCACATCACAGGAGTCATGGGCCCAAGGAGGGGACTGCTGTGGTGGATGAAACCGGTCCGAGCACTGCTGGACCCATGTGTGCATGCAGCGTGGACCCCATCCACAGGAGTATACTCACTGCCCTCTCTGTTGGCTGCTGACCTGTTGTTGAGCTGGAGAAATGGGTGGAAATGGGGCATCTCTGAATGCTCAGAAATTCCCAGTTACACTAAGGGGTGGCAGTTTCAATTCATGACACTTCCATTGTGACAGAGTGATGTCACTCACCTTTAGAAATTGTTGCAGTCAGGATTTACAAGGGAAACAATTTAGTACAGGACATGTAATTTACACAGTTATTTCATAATAGTTACCCGGAGTTAAATACAAAAGAATGCAGGAAATCTGTCCACACTAGAGACCCAAAGAATCCAGCTGAGAACCTGGATCCCACAGCAATTTCCTGCACAAGTCCAGCTGAAGACCTAGAGCCCATCACAGTGACCCCAGGGTGTCCAACTAGAGGTCTAGAGCCCATAGCAGTGCCTCATGCAAGTCTGTTCATGGATCTGCCCTCGGAAGGCCAAAGGTCTGCAGTGGAAGCTAGAAAGTGTGTGCCAGTGGGATGAAGGGTCTGTGCCAGCAGGCTGAGGGATCTGCACTGGAGCCAGAAAACAACACTCAAAGTAAGGACCAGAGCTCCCCTGAAAAGTATTATAGCCATCCACAGCAACAGTGAGGTCCCAAGCTCCTCCGATGATGAGGACAGCTGAGTTCATATCAGGAAAGCCAGCATGACAAGCTTATCCAGGACATTGAACAATGCAACAACTTTCTCCTCCAGAGCCTGGAAGTGATGCTCAAAGTAAAGACCAGAGCTCCCCCAAAGTGAACCGTAGCCATTCTGAGTGACAAGGTTCCAAGCTCCTCCAAGGAAGAGAACACCGGAGTTCATATCAGGAAAGCCAGCATGACCAGCTCTTCCAGGAGAACCAACAGCCCCATCTTCCCTTCCAGTTCTCCTTTTCGTGCTATTTGCAGCAACCCTCAGGGGGGCTCTGCACACCCAGCGCCATGCTCAGTTCAGCTACAAGTTAATCAGCAGTTGTCAGTCCACCATGGAAGTGAAATTGGAAGTGGCCAGCAAGAAAATCTAAACTCTGAGCAGCCACTCATGGAGTCTGTTCCACACTTTCCTTGAGTATTCTCTTTGGCTTCTAAAAGATAAATTTTCTGCAGTAGAGTTGCAACAAGTTTATTGCCAGCAGTCAAAATACGGGCAAGGTGTTTGTGGGACCTGCGGGAAAATGGTCATCTAGCTGAGCAAGCAGCTGGCTGCTTTTGGTGGAACCTCAGATGCAAAGCCAGGAAGCCAGGTGTTTAATGAGGCTGGGAAAGGTAGACGAGGTGGGCCCAGCGCCCTTCAAATGTGTGTCCTGGACTTGGTCTGCCGGAGCAGAAAGCATGCAGCCTTCTCAAGCTGAATGTGGAGGACAGATCTTGAGTGCTGCCAGATGTGACCATCTGAGAGAGCTGGCGGGAGAGCTGGGCCACCCTGGAGAGACTGGGGCTGCTGTCTGTCCTGAGCTTGGGGCTGATGGCTTGCATGACTGCTGATGGCTTGTAAATATAAGTGCATGTCAGAGGCACCTACAGAGCATTTCTCAGACTCTGTCTACCTGAGTTTGTCTCCAGGCGTGGGTGACAGGGTCTTATGGTGCAGCTTTTGAGGATGCTGTCCAGCAGTTCTCCTGTGCTCCTCCACCAAATGTCACACATGGGTGGAGGCTGCTTTCTTCCCAGACCCAGGTCCTGGGTATAAATGCCAGTGGCCCTTTTGCTGTGTCAAGCAGGCTGTGCCTTTGCATTTCTGGCTGCTGACCTCATTTCTTCCTCTGTTGGAAGCACCCAGCCCTGGGCACAGACCCGCCTGTCTGACAGGGGCGCACAGAGACGGTGCCCAGACCCAAGGATGCAGCCCTCGCACTAGGCTGTCTGCTTGGGAGGGAGGTTGCGGGGGAAGAGGACATACACCTTCCCTGGCCCCATGTTCCCCTTCCTTCCTTGCCAGTGCCACCTGGCTTAGGGCTTCCTTTGCCACAGAAACTCTTGTCTAGTCATTCTCAATGACACCAAAGCCATGAACCTTCTCATCACTGGAAGACTAACTGGGATCTGAATACATGCCCATTGCATACCATGGCACCTCCTTAAAGAGAACCTGGGGCTCTCTGACCCCCATGAGCCATGTCTCACCTCTCTTTTCCTGAAACCAAACTCACTGGCCTTTCCACATAGTGTGCATATGATAAGCGTGTGTGCACACTCACAGAGCACACAGGGAGCGTATACCCTGAGTGTCCACCAGCCCAGGCAAGAAGGAGAGCTCCACCACATGCATCAGCTGCCTCTGCTGTGGTCAGGTTCCAGTGCTGGACCTAGTGCCAGGCTCCACTGAGGTGCTTTCTGTCACTCAAGATAGAATTTAGAGAACTTATATTTAAATATATACTCTAAACCTGGAGATCAGTGCATTATAACCAGAGACCAAGTCTAGCCACCTTTTATCTTTATAAATGAAGTCTTATTAGAACACAGCATGTGTGTATTTATAAATAAAGTTTTGTTACAATACCACATGTCCATATGTCTTTATAAGCAAAGTCTTATTAGAACACAGCATGCCCATCTGTCTTTATAAATAAAGTTTTATTAGAGCACAGCATGCCCACTCCATAGGTACTGTGTGGCTCCTTCCATGTGCTGTGGCAGAGGTGAGCAGGAGTTGCAGACACTAAATGGCCTGCTGACCTTCAGTTGTCTACTGTGCTGTCCTTTGCAGGAAATGTCCATTTACTCCAATCCAGGCTATCACCCTCACTTTTTGCCTGCTGCGGCCAGAACTCTGGTCTCTTTCTGCATGTGTTCCTGAAGAAGCATCTCTGGTCACTAGCAGAGATGAGTTTCAGGCTCTACCTCCCTCCCACCCCAGCCTGGCCCCTGTGCCTGGACCCACAGGCTGCCCAGTCTCCTTGTCACTGTGCTCTTGACTGGCTTCTCTTTTTCCCTCAGTGGTACAAGAAGCCAGATTACAACCTGTTCACTCCATATATTCATCATCGTCAGAGAAACCCAGCTCAGCCGTTCTATATTCTGCACCCAAAGTTTATATGGCAGCTCTGGGACATTATCCAGGAGAACACGAAGGAGAAGATCCAGCCCAACCCACCATCCTCGGGGTTCATCGGTAGGTGTGGGGCAGCGATGGGGCAGTGGAGGAGCAGGCAGGGAGTTACTTCCTGCCTAAGGAGCAGACAGTCACATTGTGCAACATGAGCAACTAGCAGGGAGCTGGCTTTGGAGAGGAGCCAAGGAAAACAGCCCCACTGTCCCAGCTATCCATGACTGTGACTGTGAGACAAAATGCTGCAAAGTTTGAGGCTGGAACATGAGCACCGTCTTAGGCCTCTCTTGACTTTGTGGGTCAGGGCCACCCATTCTGAGTGGCATCGAAAAGAGCACTTGGTGGTGTTCCGCTGCTTCCTGGATGGCTACACTTGTGTGTCCAACCCTTGGGCAAAATTGACTAAGGGAAGGCTCAGCTAGGACCCCCAGCCACATGCTGGTATGTGTCTCTTGTGAGGGTCCCAAGGTCATGTTGTCCAACCCAGGGTCTTTTCACTGAGCCACATCCCCGGCCCATTTTTTTTTCAGGCAGATGTTGATAAATTCTTAAATTGCACAGTTGGACTCAAACTTTTGATCCTCCTACCTCAGCCTCCCAGAGTGCTGGGATTATGTGTATGCACCACCACGCCAGGTGATTCAGGCAGCCCGAGGGGTGGATGCGAGGGAGGGTGGGTGCACCTAAGAAAGGAAGCAAGAGTTTCTGATCCCTTCAGCCCCAGGCTGCAGACATGCACCATGTTCCCTTACTGTCCTGATGGTCAGCGCAAACTCAGGCTCCTGCATGGCCTTCTGGTGGCAGGCACTCATGGACCTGCAAGAAATACACAGCTCTCTTTAATCCAGTGAAGGTGTTCCCATCGCCCTGTGAGACAGAATGTGATGCCAGACTCAGAGCTGGGTACATAAACATGGGAGGGCACAGGGTGTTCAAGATTGCTGGTGGGTGAGGACTCTGCAGAGACTATCTCCCATGCCTCGCTGAGCTCTGTTTCAAGCTCAGGCTTATGGAGAAAAGAACCACATGAGACTTATATCTTTTGACCCTGTTTCCAAACCACTCTTTTGCAATCCCAAATTCTCTATCTTTTGTGCAGTTTCCTGTTGGTTTAGGAAAAAAGATATAAACTGGCTTCTCTGCCAAAGGTGAGGCAGGATACAATGGTGTTTCCAAAGTGTACTGGGACATGGCAGAAGTTTAATGAAGGCCTTTTTGTATACTGCCTTGAATTCATGTAACTGGTATTTGATTAGTGCAGACGTTTGCATCAGAGTTGCAAAGGGCTGTCAGATATAATTACTGTGGACGTACTTTTAACAGCTCAAGTTAGATCCTCATAGCCAAAAGAAGCACTTTCATGCATGTATGACACACACACACCCTGAAAGAATCGCGGCACATCCAGCCTTTCCTTTCCACACTGTTTACAGACAGCCTGGAGCTTGATGTGGCTCAGGTTGCTTTAAGGCTTCCTTTGCATAAAGGGCAACTGCAGCTCAATGTCCCTGCAAGAGATGGGCTGGACTCCCTGGATTTCACTGGATTTTTCTCTGCAACTTGCTAGCTCTCCGATCTCAGCACATTGCTTGATCCTTACACACTCAGTAGCCTCAGATAAGAAACAGGAATGTTAGTAAACCTTCCAAGGATTCTGAGTATTGAGTTAATAATACCCCTTAGTTATTGTGGATTGATCACTAATCCTGTCCACAATCTCCCAAATGAGCATACGGTAAAGGCTAAATAAAGAGTCAAATAGGATGATTTCAGGACTCCAGGAGGATCAAAGCCCTCTCACAGAATTTGAGATTCTCTGAGGACTAAAACCAAGACCTTCTCTGGGTGGCCTGTGTTTATTTGGTTTTCAGAAGGGAGGGGAGTACTCAAGAAGGGCGGAACCACTCAAGGACTTCTCCAAGTAAGGTATTAAGTTAATCCACCCAGGAGTAAGATGCCTGAGGCTACAGTCTTTATCTAGTTGAGATTGGATCCAGGAGTCCTTAGCTGTGACCTTGTCTTATCCTTTGAGGCTTTCCAGCTTCATCTACCATTGCAGGATTTAGTAGGGATTAGTGACTTGCAGGAGTTCGCTTACTCTGAGTCCATGTCCATCTCCAGACAAGGATTCTAGGCTTTGGACAGACTTACAAGTAAACCTCGAAAGCCAGCGGTTAATGATAGAACTGAGACCCACACAGAACCAGACCAGACTTTCTGATACAAGAGAAGTTTTCCTGGGGGAGTGGACAAAGTAGCAAGCTTCCTAGCGGACCAAGGCAGCTGTGAGCTGAGCGAAGCGTGGGCTTTTAAAATCTTTTTCAGAGTGAGTGCCGGCGGGCCAGAATAGCCCAAATGGGGGAGTGGTGGTGGTGGTGGTGTCCGAGGGCCAGAACAGTCCAAGCAGGGTGGATTGTTCATGGGCCAGAACAACCCAAGGGAGTGAGTTGCCAAGGCAGATGAGGGCGGGGCTAGCTTTTGTGGCCGAGAGGAACTGAAGTGGAACAGGTAAGGAAAGGAGAGAGATATTTAGAGTTAAAGTTTTCCCACGAGGGGGGCTGGCTGCCTTGTGACTTTTCAGTTAATTTAAGTCATGCTCAGAGCTGTTTCATAGTGGTTTCCACCACTGAGGATGAGGTAGCTGGCCAGTGAGCAACCATTATTACTTCCTAGCAGGGACTAATACAGTAAGCCACACACCAGTGTTTAAATTTCAGCTAATTGAATTACTTAAGCAGACAGCTGCTGTTTTTGAGTCCCCACCAACCTGTGCCCCTGGTGGCTGCTGGGCTGCAAGGCACAGACAGCCAGAGCCTTTCCTGGCCCCAGGAAGCAGAGTTTGCCAATCAGAAAAGAAAGAAAGGAAGACAGCAAGTGGACGGGGTCACACAGCTCCCAGGGTGACTGTGCCCTGGCTGTGGTGTGGCATCATTACATGTACTTGTTGCCCCAGCCATGGCACCCTGGGGTGTGCAGGCCCCTCACCAGGGTGGGTGTTGGGACAGCCTGGTCAGCTCCGCCAGCAACCCTTATGCCCCTGGTGCAGGTATACTTAATCCCACCTCCTTAATCCTGACCAGAAAAAGGCTGATTGTGCAGTCTGTCTCAGCATTTATCTGACTTCATTTGATAGCAGTGGAATGATGTCACCCATGTCTTAGTCTGTCTGCCATAGAACTTTTAGAAAATCAATGAGGTTTATCTTTTTTTCTGCTATCATAAAACTTTCCAAACTTGCTGTCCAAGGATATATTGAGAAGCATTGACTTGTGTCAGTGGCTGTTCGTTCCACGTACTCACCTCCAACCTCAGCTCCTCACCAAAGCCCTTACATGGAGCCCTTACAAGGGATCAGGTATCCCTGTGTGCATAGCCAGTGTTGTCCTGGTGCCTGTCAGCAGGGCAGCCCTCAGCCAGGGAGCCTTCAGGAGCTGAGTGTGAGATTCGCTCTTGTACCAACAGGCTCATCCACAGTGAGGAGAGCAGGCTCACCCTGATCACCCTGTTTCTAGACCAGGGCTGACATTTCCTTAATGGGTGCAGGAGTCTGCATGTGCAAAAGAGGGACTCTTGGAGGTAGTAACTCTTTTGATCACAAAGGATTGTCTCTTGAAGGAAGTGAATCCAATGGTGTCAGGTCCCCAGGGAGATGCTTCTGAGCCCCTCCAGTCCAGTGGGTGCTGCTCAGATGCTTGCTGCTAGGCCTGAGTTCAGAAGCCCAGAGGGAGATCAGCCCTTCCAAGTCACAGGCAGTGACCCGCCTCTCCCCATGGGTCCCTCCTCCTCACAGCACACACCGGTCTAACCTCATCTGTAGAGGAAACTGCTAATGAGGATGGCGCTTCCGTGATTCTGTCACCCTCTGAGACCCCACCTCTGAACACGTGGGGTTTGGGGGCACATTCTGTATCTCAACTCTAACATTCCGTCTCTGGCTCCCAAGAGGCTCCCCCACCTCCACTGTGCACTAGTCCATCTCTAGGAGTTACCAGAGTGTTCACTGTTGAGAAGTCCAAAGTTGCCTCTGAGACTCAAGGCAAGCTCTGGCTTTGAGCCTCTATAAAAATTAAAAAGAAAGCTAAATGCTTCTAACATACAATGGCACAGAGTAAACATTTCCTTTCCAAAAGAGAGATACAATAGCTAGAAAGGAGTGTGACCATAGCAAGACCAAAGCCCAGCAAAGCAAACATTACGTTTTGTCATTTGGTGTTCACCATCCAGGCAAATTGTAAGGAGATGTGAGGTACAAAGGCCTGGGCAGCCCCACCCTTGCAGTGCTGCTGCTGTAGCCCCGTAGCCTCACTCCCCAGGTGGCTGTGTCACTGGCTGCAGCTTTCTTCAGCAGGGTGTTGCACATCCCTGGCTTCTCCATTCTCTTGGGGTCTCTGCTGTATTTTTGGCTCCACTGCCCCAGCTTCATGAACTGCCCTGTCTGGGACACACTGCTTGGCTTTCCAGGCCTTCTACCAAAATCTGGGTAGAAGCCTCCCTGACTCCACAACTCTTGCATTCTGCATGCCCATAAAACCACCACTGTGTGCATGACGCCAAGGTGTGCCAGCTAGTGGAGCAGCAGCAAGATTCTGCCGGATCGTAGCTGCAGTGGCCACTGAGTGTCTGGATGGCTGAACTCAGGGAAATGTTTCCCATTGCAGCCAGCACTAAATGAGCTGAGCTCCTTGAGGCTCTGTTTTCAAAGAAAAGCTTTACAGTCTTGCACATTTGACTCTTCCAATGGGTTTTGCTGATTCCTGAGATGCCCTCAAGGCATCTTTCCTATTGTTCTGATGCAAAGTATTTGGCTTTTTTAAAACTAATCTTTTCAGCAACTGTGCTCTCCACACCCCTGGCTGTGCAGGACACACTTCCTTGCTGTTAAAACTACAACTGTTTTATCTTTTGATTCTAGTGCTTGCTCCTGATTTTCATTGTAGATCTGGTTAAAGGCAGCCAGTGGTTCTCATGCCTCACCCTGAACATTAGTCTACTCTTAAATTTCCTCTGCAAGATTGATTAGTCCACTGTCCTTTGTCTTAGCCTTGCCCAGAGTCTCAGAACATGGGCAAAACATAGACAAATTTTCTGCCAGAGTATAACACACATAGGCTGTAGGCCAACTGTCAATGGAGTCTTTGTTCCCAGTGGAAACCTTTGGAGTGGTCTTGTCTGTCCACATCTCTGTCAGCATCCTAGTATTTTGAGCTCTGTTCAGAATCTCCCACTGAGCTTGGCTTACAGAACTTTAGGGCTTCTCTATCTGGCATCTTCACACCTTTTTACAGCCCTCCCTTGAAGTACATCCAAAGGCTTCTAAATCACATGGTCAGGGACAGTCCCAGCGTGAGGCTACTCTTACTATCCATGCTTGTCTCCATTGCATTCCCGTTGCTGAGACTCGGGACCCAACGCCCAGGTTTACATGATGAGAAGCTAACAGTGGCTCACAGTTTTAGTCTGTGGTCAGTCGACTCCAAGGCAGAAGCAGGATAGCAGAGCGAATGGAGGAGGAAAAGGCGTCAGCCCCCCACACACAGAGCACAGAAAGGAGGGAGGCGCAGGAGAGGAAGATACACTCCCCCAGGTAACAGCCCACTGAGCCACCTCTTCCAACCAAGCCCCACCACTGACAGCACTCTGATTTCTCAACACCTTGCTCCCACTCCAGTGGCCAGAGGGCTTAGATTGTCCTTATTCCTATGTGTATTTTTTTCTTTTCTTTCTTTAAATTTATTTTAAAAATAAAAGAAGAAAACATATAAACAAACAGACATCCATTTACAAAATAGCATAAGAACAATACAAACAATACAGGGTTACAGACAAAGTGGTAGGAAATTAACAATGGTTGTTGATTATGTATTGATATCTTCAAAGTGGTTTCTCAGGAAAACAAATAGAGACATACAATATTGATCAAACTAGTAATTGTTAACTATTCCTTTCAGTAAAGCAATAGAAGACAGTAGTACCACTGTTAGCTGTCCTGTATATACATACACATATAATTTCTCTTTCTTTCTCCTCTCTTTTCCCACACCCCAGTTGCCCCTTAGTTTTGAGCATTTTCCTCTCATGTCAAATGTCTATCATACCTCCTAGTTTTCATTCACTCTTTCAGGTTCTTACACTAGTGAGACAATACATTGCTTATACATGCATGTCTGATTTATTTCACTTCTGAGTATGGTCTCTAGTTGTGACTGTTTATCTATAAAAGCCTCAAGTTTATCTTTCTTTATAGCTGAGTAATATTCCATTATATAAAAGCACAAATTTTTTATGCAATCCTCAGTGGATGGACATTTGAGTTGCTTCCACAATTTAGTTATTACAAGTTATACCACTATGAACATGGGTGCACATACATATATCACTGTGATATGATGTTTTCAGATCTAGAAAAATACCCAGAAGGGGAATGCCTGGGTTGAGTGGGAACTCTAGACCTAGTTTGCTGAGGAATCTCCAAACTGATTTCCACAGTGGTTTCACCAGTCTGCATTCCCACCAGCAGTAGAGAAGAGTTCCTATTTCTCCACAGCCTCACCAGCATTGGTTATTGGTTGATTTCTTAATGCTAGCCATTCTTACTGGGGTGAGGTGAAATCTTAATCTTGTTTTAATTTGCATTTCTCAAATGACTAATGATGTTGAACATTTTTTCATGTATTTATTTGCCATTTGTATTTTTTTTTTTTATCTGAGAAGTGTATAGTCATCTCAGCTGCCCATTTTTGGATTGGGTCTTTGAATTTGGAGGGGTTCGTGTTTTTTAGTTCTTTATATGTTCTATAGAAGACCTTTGTCCAAGGGACAGTCAGCTAAAATTCTTTCCCAATTTGTGTGTTTTCTTTTTGCTCTGCTGGTGATTTCTTTATATGTGCAGAAACTTTTCTGTAGGATGAGATCCCAGTTGTTGATTCTTTGAAGTATTTCACGGGCAGTTTGGTTTTTATTCATGGACTCTCTGTCTACCCCTATGTCTTCAAGGTTTTTACCTACTTTCTTAGACTAAAAATAGACCCAAGTCTATCATCATGCACCAAACTCAAGTCAGAATGGATCACAGATCACAGTATTAAAACAGAAACACTAAATCTATTGGAAGAGAAAGTAGGCATTCCTGTGTTTACATCCTAGCTTTTGTGGTGATGGTTGTGGGGGTTGGGCCTTGGGGAAGTAATTGACTCATGAAGCTGAGTCCTCACGGGTGGGATTAATACTTGAATACAGGAGGCCCCTACAGGTAATTTACTCCCCCACCTTGTGAGGACACTGCAAAACCGTCATCTCCAAATCGGAAAGAGCCCTTCCCAGACATTGGCTGTGTGTCTGTCTTGATCGTGGGTTTCTCAGCCTTCTGAGTTGTGACAAGTGCATTTCTCTTGTTTGTAAGTCACCCACTTTAAAGGCTGCATGGACAGATGAAGGGATTCAGCAGCAAATCCCCCAGGGAAGGCTGGCATTGTTTTTTCACCTCTACAAACAGCCCCCAGCCCGACTCCATGAGTCACTGCCAGAGCTCAGATCTCACAGCCTCTTTCCCCATTGGATTTGGAGCTGGGTGTGTGCACCTGTGCACATGTGGGTTGTGCAGAGACAGGCGAAGCAGTTAATGTTGGAGGAAAGAGAAAGCAGATGCAGTTCCTGCTCAGACTCCAATCTGAGTGCTCCTTGGCTAGCAGGGTGTGGATTTTGGCTTCAGAATTCATGCCAATGCCGGTAGGCAGCAGAGTCCTCTTCTCCTGCTTGAGATGGGTGTATCACTGAGTCCAGTGAAGAAGGAAGTCAGGCTTCCTCATGAAATCAGAGGTAAACAAAAACATTTAGTTTGCACCCAAATAAAATTTCTGTTTTGTCTGCTCATATAGGACTTCTTTTTCTGCTTTGAGAGAAAGAACCAAAAGAATCATAGGATTTGAGGCTCACATTGTCCCAGCATAGAAGGGAGCTGATGCTAAAAACCTCCTCACCAAAACATTGTTGAAACAACATCATGTTTCAGAAGTTCAGCATCACATACAGAGGAATTTACCAAAGTTAATAATTTATTATGTTTTTTAAGTAATCACTGCATTAGAAAAACATGTGAATGGTTCTAATGATACAATGTAAGTACATATTCATACAAATGAATTAAACTATACTTTCATTACACACTCATTTTAATATTAATAAGATGTTATTAAAGTTTTAATATCTATAATGTATACTGAAGTTAGCCCTCTCAGATTTCTAAATGAATATTTTAAAATCATGTTTGCCACTTTTTAACACCAGATCCCTCTTATTACTGAGCAGCTCTCTCTAACGAGATATTTTGAACACGCATCATTGGAGAGATAAATATTTATTGAATTAAACATGAAAACTGAACCCAAAATGTGGCACATTGATTATTGACTTATTTTTCAAGACATTTTAAAATAACTCTGCAAAAATATTTTGACTTCAGGTAATAAGGGTATTACATGGAAATCGGTGGTAACCTAAGCAAGCGTTTAAGAAACCCTGTCACATTAACATGTGTATCTAGGGCAGCCGTGCTGGTCCCCGTGGCCCAAGTGTTGCTTTTCTTTTATGACAGAAGATGTTAATATTTGAGTTGTTTTTTCTAAACTCAAACCTCAGGATTCAGGTTTAATGGCAGTGCTGGCATTTGCGTTAAGTCAGTGAGTTCCAGGTTACGTTTTGGCGCTCATCTCTGAAAGCTCCTCCATCACCATTCTGGGAGGTTCTTGTTCATTCACAAAAGCATGTGATTTCAAAGCTTCCACCAAACCTTAGAGAGTGACCACCTTGTTTTGCAGCTTTTGGGGGAAGAATTGCATAGAGCTTTCCAGACCTCATAAAAAGAGGCAAAGTAACATTATTAACTAAATGTTTAAACACTTTAAACACACCAGATAATCCACTCCTTTCTGGTGCTAGGAGTTTTGTTTCAGTGTGTGTTTCTAAGTCAGGACCACACTGAGGTCTGAACACTGGTGCGGGGATGGGACACACAAGAAGCGCTTGCTGACTGAGTGGGTGAGCGAGGGGTGGGAGGTTGAGCTGTCATCTTTAGACCCCAGCTCCCTTTGATGTTACTGGTCTCACCCTCGGGGGCCTCCTCCTCCTCCTGGCCCTGTGGAGACCAGGAGCAGATGTTAGCCCCGTCAGAGCTTGCTAGGTTACCTTGAACAAAGTACCCTGATAAGCTCAAGTCTTCTACTACTAAACGAAGATGTTCACAGTCTTTCTGACATAGAGCCATCATGGGGACGGGCACAGTAGCTAACACATCTGTAATTGTAAGGCGCCTCATCTAAATGCCATCCTTAGATAAGACTGCTCCCAAACTGAGAAGGACCACCCTCCCCTCATGGCCTGCACCCCAGGAACAGCAGGCTTTGGGTTTCTTTGATGTTACAGAGGCCAATCGATGATATGAAGTGATTACCTTAATTTAAGCCTCTCCTAAGTTGTGGATGAGTTTGGCTGTTTCAGAACATTCAGTCTCATCAGATACTTATGCTGATGAGCCATTGCTAGATCTGTATACTAATCTGTGCTGTGTTTATTCTATATGTGATTACAATATTTTCTTCCCTTTAAAGTATTTCTTCAAGACAAATTCCCAGCAGTTCCAGTGGCAAAAAAAAGGATGTGCTCTTCTGGTGACTAAATAGGTGCTGGCCAGGGTGGTTCCCCAGCTATTAACTAGTGGCATTTCTGTCACATCTGTCCTTGGAAGGAGGTAGCTGGGGACACATTGGAGCTGTTTTCCGTGTACCACTGCTTCTCCCAAGATGCAGGAAGGGGTATTCAGACCTATCATGAGGCATGTGTAGTCTTAAAATTAAGAGGCAGGTAGTACAAAGTAACTTAGAAGACCCATAAAGACTGGCTTCTTCCGAGCAGGGATTTCTTTTTGTTAGGCTTCTTGCCCTCGGCCCTTCTGGGACCCTGCTCCTGCGTGAGGAACCTGACTCCCCTTTTGCGCACTGGGATACTTCAAGGACTTATCTTGCTGTTTGATGCAGGGAAATCATTTTGGTTTGTCTGCAGACAGACTGAGTAAGGAATGATTTGCTTGGGATCCCACAGCTTCTGTTTTGACCTCCCAATGTTACATATCTTCCCTGGAAGTTAAGGGAGCTCACCCAGGATCAGGACATCTGGAGACTGCTCGCCACGTGCGTGTGGAAAGTCCCTGGGATGACCTGGCGCCTGGCTCCATCAGGCAGGCCCTTCATCCTCATCTGCACGGAGGCTGTGACAGGACTCAGCTCAATGCAGAGTGACTGTACTATATGTGCTGTGCTGGACCCTGAGGACATGTGCATCCGCACATGCAGACAGAGGGTGCTCAGCTCTGAGGACACGCACACGTCTGCACGTACAGACGGGGGCTGCAGAGAAGCCCATGCGTCCAGAATTGGTGGTATCTGAACATGGGCTCCAGTGTGCTTCTTATCCAGGTTTTGTAGCAAATAAATAAGTGTCCATCTGCTAATTATGCTGAATCATGTAACATGACATTTGATTAAGACAAGTTGAAATGCTTTTAATGAGTTTGACAATTATGTTGCATTATACAATATTTAAAAACATACGATTTGGCAATTGAATGTCTCCTAGATCGTAATTGCCTGGAAAATAGTGATACTGTTTATCTCCAAATGAATCTCTCATATGGCCTCATCTGTAAAACTTGGCCACCTAAGAAACAGTAACAGCTGCATTCTGTTTAAAGATCTCAGATAGCTGGCTGCATGCCCCATAGTTGGCTTGGAAAAATTCATCAAAAAGCACTTAATAATCATTGACTTTTCAAAAAAGTCCAACTCCAAACTGAAAACAGTCAAACTTCTATTAGTGAAGAAAGCAATTAATTTGGATAGCTAATAAACAACATTAATTCACATGGAAGTCCCCTAAGTGATTTTTAGAAGTTATTCTTTGCTGAATTACCCAGTATTAGGTAATTTGTACGTTTCCTGCATGTCGGAAACCTGAGCAGACATAGAGAGGAAACGAAAAAAGAAGTCAGTAGCATTTTTATCACAAGCATGTGTGAAGAGCTCGTGTCAGTCTGGCACGGGGCCAGGATTGCGAAGACGTGCGGGCTCTGAGTGTAGACACGCCCGGCGTTCGGGCAGGAAGGTTTGCACAGTGCCTTGACTGCTTGTCTCTCTGGCCTTGGACTGGCGTCTGGGAGCCTGGCTTGGGGAGCCCCAGCCCTCAGTGATGGGGGGAGCTCCTAGGAGTGCCTGTACCGCTTCTGCTTGAGGGACTCACACTGAGTGCAAGCCCTTCCTTCCGAGAATCAGGGACTTGGGGATTTGTCAGGCAGGGCTGTGTGTAGGAGCATTGCCCAGTAGATCTCCGAGTGCTGTGTCTCTGATAAGCTTCCCTAGCCCACAGTGTTTCAGAGGTGCTGTTCTCATAGTCCCTTTAGGTGGTTAAACAGCAGAATCTGCGTTCTGACTGTCCTGGAGACTGGAAGTCCAAGGCCAGGGTGCAGCCAGGCCTGTTCCTGGTGAATCCAGCACACTGGCTTCTTCCTGTGGCCCCACATGGCATCATAGGGAGCAACAGTGGCCCCATCTCTACTTCTGAGTATGCCAGTCTCATTCTTAAGGCTGCACCTTCAGAACAGTTCGCCTCCTGATGCCATCAGCCTGGGGACCAGGGTTTCTTCAGACCAGCTCAGGGGGGCACTGTCCAGCTCTTTGCTGGGGACCGAGGGCCTCATCCCCAGTGGCAAAGGCTTGAGGACCTGTGCCTGGCCCCCCTTGGCTTCTCCCTGTGCATGTCCTTTGCATATGGTGCCCCATATCCTTTGCCATATGAAAGTGTACCCATGAGTGCAGCTGTGTGCGGGGCCCTATGGACCTGGGGCGAACCTGCAAACCTAGGGCCATGTTGGGGCCTCCACAGTACCTCCTGGGATCCCAGTGGTAATGACATCTAAGACACCCTAAGATGGCCATGGCTTGACCATCTTCAAATACTAAGGTGAGAATTTTAGTTCAGCTTTCATTTTTTTAAAAGAAAGTTGATCTAAATCCCAATGATTTGTCCAGGGCCCAGTTTGAGAATGTCAGAGGTCACTGGCCAGGCTTCCCAGCACATGGCTCTGCTTCCCCAATGCCTGCCCCTCCTGCTGCATGCCTAGTCCTTCACCCCACACCCTGAACTCCACAAGCTGCTCCAGACATGGACGACAACCCAGTTCCTTCACAAAACCTGAAGAAATGTATTCCTCAGCTCTCTGGGAACTGGTTAAGTGCTACAGAAGACTCCTAGAAAAACTGATGTGCAGGTTAACCACATTTAGTAATGATTTTCAGTTTGTATTACATGACAAAGTCTGCATTTAAATGCAAATTTATATGTTAATAATAGCCTTAAAAAATTAAAATGGAAAGTTTGCATATGCTGCCACGTGAATTAGCCATACTGATTGCAAAACAGTTTAGAGTAGTGAATATTCTCCTCCTTTGGTATAGTAAATCTCCCTGTCTCCTTTCACATACAGCCAGTGAATTATAAGTAGCCTCTTCCTTCCCTTGGGAAGGCCCCATACCAGGCCCTGCATCAGCACTGTAGCTGGCCGTCTTTTAGACTGGTGGGGCTGGTTCTGCTGTTACTTAAGTTGTACGGCTCTGAGCTGGTTCACCTCCTCCCATAGACCCGAACCACCCCTTGGTGACTCCAGACACTTCCTGCGGTGTGAATGCCTCGGAAGTCATGACAGGGATAGCCTCACCTGTATGTATGCAGTGCACGTAGAGTTTCCTTTCCGGATATTTTCTCTTTGAGCCCCTAGATGTGGGCCCTTGGGACCCTACGGCCATGTGTGTGCTCTGAGCATGGCCCAGAGCCAGTAAGCAGCCTCAGCCAAGGGCACAGGCCCAGCACAAGCCAAGGAGACTGCACCCGAGAGCTTGAGCCCCTGTCCAGAATTTGCCCGGCCTCTGCCCCACACCCATAAAGCACACAGCCCTGCAGGAGCTGTGGCAACACAGCTGTAAAGACAACAGGAAGCCGGGTCTCTGGCCCATGCCTCCGTGCTGCCACCCTCCCCTACACGAGGCAGGCTCTTCCTCAGTGTGGCTCACCCCATGCCCTTTCTCCCTCCAGGCATCGTCATCATGATGTCCCTGTGCGAAGAGGTGCACGTGTATGAGTACATCCCCTCCGTGCGGCAGACGGAGCTCTGCCACTACCACGAGCTGTACCGCGACGCGGCCTGCACCCTGGGCGCCTACCACCCACTGCTCTTCGAGAAGCTCCTGGTGCAGCGCCTCAACATGGGCTCGCAGGCTGAGCTGCACCGCAAGGGCAAGGTGGTGCTGCCTGGCTTCCGGGCGGCACAGTGCCCCACACCCAGCCCTGGGAGCGCATGCTCTTAGGAGGACACCTCGGGAACCCATGTGCAATAAGGCACTTCCTACTGCCATCCTCAGAGTCCCAGAGAATACTTGAAGCTAGATCCTGGACAGTGTCATGCGCAGACTTTAACTGTGCTATAGGTGGCCATGAGAATTCTTCTCTCCCAAGCCATTGAGGGTTTTTCAGTACTTTGAGTACAGAAATGGAATTTTAAATAAAACATTCAAAAAGAAGCAAGAAAAAGACGGAAAACCACATGTCCAGTACCTCAAAAGTGCTGGCTTTCTTAGGTCAGAGCTGCCCTTTATCGGGGTGGCTGGAGCTAAATGCTTCACTGATGCTGGTGACCAAGAGGGTTTCTGCCTAGAAACATCCCCGCAGAGGACACAGTCATCTTAGAGACCCTCAGTACTCTGGGGAATATGAGTTGTCAAGCAGACACATCGAACAGCAGAAATCTCCGGATGGGTTAGGCAGACGAGCTCCCAGCTTCTCTTCCCATCTCTGCTTCCCTTGCCAGCCAGATGCTCTGCTCCCTGGGTCAGGACCAAGTTCTGATACCTGGCTGCTCCAAGAAACAGCTGGCCCCTGAGGACACCCTGAGAAGGCCCTGGCCCCTGCAATATTTCAGGACTTACCTGCAGCATCAGTCTCAGGCAGCATCTCGCAGGATCAACAAGTGTCCCAGGCTGTGACTTTTCTACCTTCTGTCCCTGGCCCACAGGTCCACCCCACAGGTGACACATGTGGCAGTGGTGTGGCCCTGCAGGGCATGCCAGAGACATACTATCCTTCTTCTCTAGAAGGAAGGACTTTGGAGCTGCAACCCCAGGTTGCAGGGGATGTACCTTGGCCTCTTCTGTGCAGCTTTCCTGCAGAATTTTAACAGCTGCTGCAAGCCTGACAGCTGATTTTTTCCCACTGACAAGTTTCAGAATCCAGCCCTGGTTTCCACAGGTGTGTTTTCTGTCAGCAGTATGACAAAGCCATAAAATTAAATAAAAATGTGTGATAGCATTGCTCTTTAACCAGGAAGGTCCATGCTTGTTCAAGTGAAGAGGCAGGCAGGGGAATACTCATACCAGCCTGGTAGTGATACTGAGGTTTTTACCTCAGATTCTGCCACTGATACATCAGCAATTTTTGGTGGTGCAACAGTAACATTTTAAATACCTTAATTAAACATGCTATTTTTCCAATATCAGACCAGAACATTTCTCAGTAGCACAGTTTAGACTTAGAGCAGTGAGGACAACAGTCAATTAGAGACAGTCTCCCTTGTAAGGCGTGTGACTGTTGGGAGAGGCTACCGTAAAGGCTTTCTTGTTTCTGGATTGGTTTGTTCCAGTGCACTCAGAGGCCTTCCTTGACCAAGGATGGTTTACTGAGACCAAAGCTTCTCCTTGGTTATTCTACTCTGCACTCACAAGCGCCCCCTGCTCCCACACAGAAGTGAGAGCAACTGGAAAGTTTCCCTCCATTTATTAGACACGAATCCCCACAGGGAGCTTCCTTGCTGAGTCATTGAGCAGGGGTGGGTGGTTTTGTCTTACTTGTTAAATTGTGTCTGAGCAGACACCACCCTGCCCTGCTTCTCCCTGATTTCCTGAAAGAGCTGGGCTCCATCTGCACTTGCGTGGCAGAAACTTCCCAGCTCTGGGAGGAGGCAGCCAGGAGGGGCCCATGGGGTGAGCTCTCCCCTGAAGCCTGGGGATCTTTCCAGATCTTCCAAGCTTCGCCATGTTAAATACCCATGGTATGAAAATCCCTTTACAGTCTTCCAAGTGGAAGTTGTCACTGTCGAACTCAAATCCAGCACAGCCCCCTTTAGCTGTTTGAGAATTTCGTTAGCAAGTGATTGACTGGAGTCAGTGTAGGCTCCAAAAGATACTTAAGAGGTTTTTAAATAGCATTGTGTCATAGAGCCTGTACTTATAAAGGAGTGCTTTCAGTTTCACAGTTACAAGAAAGACTGACGAGTGTAAAGCAAATGTGATTAAAGTCTGTGAATTCATTCTGGCCTTAAAGGGTGCCTGGAGTGGAAGTTAGTGGAACATTGTGGGGTGCAGAGCGCAGGTCCACACAGCCCTGGCTGCGCAGTCTGCAGTGGGAAAGTTCAAGGCGTTTGGCCTCACAGGTCCGTCTACTGTGTATCAGTCACTGTGAAGCTCCTCCCGATGCTCTCTGGTCCTGAGGGGCCAGGTTTGGTCAGAAGTTGGTTAACTTCTCCTTGCACAACACTGAGCCCCAGCAGACGCATGGCCTTCTGAGGAGTGCTCAGAACTGCTCAGCAGTGAGTGAGCCAACTCCTTTGAAACTCTGCTTCTCTGGGATACACTGTCCTCTGGAGAGAGGTGCTGAGGACACCTTTGCCTCCCTCATGAGGGCCTCGGGCCACTCTGCATCCCAGCACCACTGGCCAGCATCCCATTCCCCTGTGGTACAAGGCCATTCAAGACTTTGTCTCTGTCTTTGTGGAGACCGACAGGTTCTTGCACTTGTCCCTTTGGGTTGGGAGACCACGGCCAGGGCTGGTCTGGCTGTTTGGTGTATTGAGTGGGACCCATCTTAACATGAGTCAGCTTGTGGCAGAAGAGTGTCACAAGCCCCAATGACATGATCGGAGTCCTCCAGGTCCCCAGCACTAGACAGTGCCTAGTTGAGGGTGCTGGTCCTCTTCTGCTTAGCTATGGGAAGACAGGCAAAGGGCATGGTAAGGGCTGGGGGCTGGGGGCGGACACCCAGCATCCTGAGTTGTTCCCATTCTGACCTGATGGTGCAGACTCACCCTATGCCACACAGTGGGCACAGCCAGCTCCGTTTGGAAACTACTTGGGAGTATACACCTGAGGTTCAGCTTGGCTTTAATACTCTGGGTATTTCCATTGGGAAATTACTCTTTGCAATTCAGTCACCTGGGCATTATTTAAATACTTGGTAAGTGAAAGGGATTCCTCTGATAGCTCAAGGAAATGCAGTGTAAGTTCTGATTCTTGTTTTATTAAGTGATTGAAATCTTTTAGTAGGAGGAAAATAATCCAGTCTATTCTGTACAAGTTTAGGTTACTGAAATTTGAAGAATTCAAGACATTGGGGCTGGGGATATAGCTCAGTGGAATAAGTGCTTGCCTAGCAAGCGCAGGGTCCTGAGTTCGATCCCCAGTACTGCAAAAAAAAAAAAAAAAAAAAAAGAATTCAAGACATTGATATAGTAAGATTCTTACTCTTAGTATAAAAGTGTGCATGTAGATATAGTTATATAATTGTATATATACGTATCTACACACATGGTTGGTTTTATATTGTCTTTTTCATTAACTTTTTTGATGTAACCTTTGCAGTAAAATTTTTTAATTATGCAAACACTAATTTTTTAAGCAAAAGAAATGTTGCACATACTTCTATTAAAAATATGGCTCTCCACCCCTTCCATACACATTCTACCCTTGACTAGTAAACAAAAAGCATAACTTAAAGGCACTATGAAGGTACAATCACTACCTAATGTTGGATCTTCATTGGAACCCTGATTGTAACTGTGAACTCCAGTTTTTCACTAACTGATGACCTTTACAAGACTGGGTGAAGAAACTTTTATTGGTTCCATGGTAGATAGCCCAATTGGGTAAATGCGTTGGTGTGATAAAATCTAGCATTTATAACCTTCATCCTATTTTGTTCTGGATAAAATAAGTGTAAAATCCTTCCAGTGGAAACCAGTGAACTTTTGTAACAGCTTTAGGAATTTTTTTGTATAATAATTTTTAAACTGAAATGTGTACCCTTCCAATTAATTAAAGCTTGAGGATTTCCAGAAGTTGCATTTTAGAAGTGTTTGTACACATTTTAACACTTTGATATTTTCTATTTTGGTTTTGTATATTTTTATGTGTACACAATGTACAGGCTTTTCTTGTAAATAAACATGTTTTCATTTGTGTACAGTTTCGGTTTTAATTTGTAGATGTTGCACATGTAGAGAAGTAAGTAGCAAAGAAACAGACGTTCATCATGAGCGCAGAGCCACGACCTAATTAGGTGCTTGTGTGGCAAAGGCAGGGACTGCTTCCTTCAGACTCTCACTGCCACCAATGTCACAGCTGGGCTGGAACAGAGGAGGCTGCCGGAGTCTTCCCTTATTGTCATGTGCAACAAAGCAGAAGTGCCAGGAAAGAGACGTCACCTGAGGACACAGCAACACCCCATGCTGTGCTCCACTGAGCCAGACCCTACGTGGTCTCCAAAATCTGTTGAGGTTGCCGAGCAGGTAGGGAAAGGAAAGGGAGGCCTCCTTGAAAAGGGGCACAGAATACCTGCCAGGGCTCTCTGGTATCCTCTGTCACTAATTCAGAAACCAGTCTACACTCAGGATCCAGGGAATCTAGGGTGTGGAACCTGGGGTGGATTCCCAGGCTGGGTCAGGAATCCTGGGTAGATTCACAGGTTGGATCCCTGCAGTCCTGACCCCCCAGGCCTAGTACAGGGCCTGGCTAGCTGTGGTAAGGCTGCTTCTGTAAGAGAACCTGGTGAGAACACTGCAGACTCATCCCTCCCAGCTGTGGCTGTGCTCCAGCATCCAGGGCTGAATGAGTAACTGAGCAGAGATCTTGGTGCTGGCCAAAAAGTGTCCATACTCTGCCCTTTATGGGAAGGTTTGCTGACTGCTGTTCTGGATGCATTGGGCTAACACAGGATCCAGAATCACCCTGGGAGGTAGGAATTTTGTGAGCCCCAGCAGGGGTGGGAAACCCGGAGGGGGTGTCCAGAGGCACTGACAGCTGAGGAGCTGCAGCCAGGCTGCCACAAGCTCTGCTAGGAGCGCTGCACACATGGTCCCATTCTGGGTGCAGAAGTACTGCTTTCCTTCCCATTATGAAGCCTCACCTCTCCTCGAGCCCCCTTCCCAGCACATGGTCGAAGCTGGTATGGTTCATGCTCACGTTAGGAGCACACGGACTAAACTGGGAAGCACACGGTGGAGGTCAGCGTGGCCTGCACAAGGTAGACGCACCAACCGTGTGATGTTCTGTGCTTTGGAGGATGTCATTCTAAGTGAAATAAGCTGGATACAGAAAGACAAGTCCTGTGCCTTTTCACTCCTATGTGGAACTCAAAATAGTTGCGATCAAAAGTGGAGAGTGAATGAGGTCGCTGGAAACTTCAGAGGGTGGGCATGGGCACCAGAGCACAGTTACACAGGGGAAACAAGATGCAGTGTCCTGCAGCACCACAGGGACAGATTTCAAAGTAGCTAGAAGCAAGGAGATCGAAGGGTCCTAAGAGGAAGAGACAGCACGAGTGACCTGGGCTGGTCACCACGCAGATGCCCTGTGCTGGCCATAGGGGGAGCCAGTCTGCAGGGACACCAGGAGTCAAAGCGAAGGGGCTTTCCTGAGCCATGAGCAGCCTGGTCGGGAGAAGGTGGGCTGTCACCCTAAGGAAGCTGACTTAGGAGCAGGTGCCAGGGTAGCCTTCTCACAGGCACAGTGCATGATTAGATGAGTACCTCTGATCTCAGTTGCCTCACTCTGTGTTTTTAGTTCTTCAAACTGAAGGAAAATATTTTGTCCAATGTTGTGGTTCCCCAGGCTGTTCCTGTTACCAACTAGCTTGCTGGTGTGCAGTTCCTCACAAATTATACAGGCCAGGCTAGAGGACCAGCTGCCCAGAGAGAAGGACCAGGGCCAAGTGAGACCCAACGTGAGGTCAAGCTCACTAAGTGACAGAGCTATTCAACACTTGACGTCAGACTGGCTCGACATCAGTCTGGTCACATTACAGGCTGAATGCATGGGCTGAGCTGTCACTCTGTACCTCAGAAATATGCACAGGTGTATGTGTCAGCGTTTTAGAAAAAAAAGCTCTTTACAAAGAAAGAAGTCCCAATGCTGGATGTGGTTCAGTAGTAGAGCATTTGCCTGGCACATGCAACCCTGGGGTGGATCCCCAGTACTGCAAAAGACAAGCAAAATAACTAAAAACCAACATGTTCACCACAGCCCTCCCAGTCTAAGGCGTCACCGGTTACAAGCGGCTCTTTCACACCCCATGATGAGGAAAATGCTGTGACTGCGCATGACCTCATGGCTCAGGTGTACAGATGGGACGGACACTGGGAGCCACATGCAGGCCTGGGCAGCTCTGATGTGACCGGTCCTCAGTGAGATGGAAAGTGGAGAACACACAAAGGACCTCCAGAACAGTGGAAACAATAACTTTATGTTAATTACATTTTGAATGGATATTTAAATATACTTGTTTAAATTGAAATATAATCACATTCATTTCATCAACTTTGTACACCTTTTGACACTCTTCCTAGAAGATTTAAATGAACTCTTACCAGTGGAAAGAATCTGGATTTCTACCTCTGCTTCTACAGTGTTGAGAACGTGCTCTGGGGAAAAATGGTTCCTTAGTTAATGGCGCTGGGAAAATTGTGTATCCACGTGTGGAAGAACAACACTGGAACCCTATTTCTCATCATATAAAAAAGGCAACTCACAGTGATTAAAGACTGGAATGTAAGACCTGAAGTGGGGGGTCTACTAGAAGAAAGCGAGAAACACTTGAGAACATTGCACTGGGCACAGATGTCTGGATAAGATCCCCAAGTCACAACAAACAACATGCAGCCCACTAGGATTGCATGAAACTGAAGACCTTTGGCACAGCAATAGAAACAATCATCAGAGTGAAGAAACAACCTATGGAATGGGAGAAAATATTTGCAAATTTACAACTTATATTAAGAGGTAAATACTGAGAATACATAAGTAATTCAAACAACTCAATGGCAAAATCACCACCACCATCATCACCCTCACCCAATTTGTAAAATAGGCAGTAGACCTAAAGAGGCATTTCTCAGATAACACGTACAAATGACCAGCAAGTACATGAGATGTATCAGTAGTCATCAAGGAAGTGCAAATGAAAACTGCAGTGAGAGGTCACTCTCATTCTGCAGGAGTAGATACTAGCAAGGAACAAGGTAACACATCTGGCAAAGAGGTGCCTGAAAGGAAATCCACACACCATTGGTGTGGATGTGATTTAATACAACCATTGAGCAAGAGAGTGGGGAGCATTCTCACAAAATTAAAACAAGAGTTTTACTGACAGTACTGACAGTATGTATAGAAAACTATGGGCAGTATATGTAGAAGAGATAACAACATTACTATGTCAGAGAGACAATTACACTTGAATTTTCTGTGGGAAGGTGTGTGGTACTGGGAATTGAACCCAGGCACATTCTACCACTGAGCTACATCCCTAGCTTCTGTGATTTATTTTGAGACAGGGTCTCACTTAACTCCCCAGGTGGAAGTTGAACTTGCAATCCCCCTGCCTCGGCCTCCCAAAGTGCTAGATTAGAGGTGTGCACCAGTGTGCCCAATGTGCCCTCATAGTGCTATTCACAGTATAGAGAAAATGTAAACAACCTAAGTGTCCATCAACAAATGAGCAAAGAAAATGTGGTGCACATACCCTCTTCGGCCATGAAGAGCGAGGTCCTGCCACTTGCAACGACCTGAGTGGAATAAGCAGAGCCTGCGTTTGTGAACACCAGCCAGGCACAGAAAGACGAATGCCTCATAAGCTTACTCACGTGTAGAATCTAACAAAGTGAATGCCATGGCAATTGAGACTGGAATGGTAGTTACTGAAGGCCGAGAGAATGAGATGGGGAGAAGTTTCTCAATGGATGCTAAACTTCAGAAAGAAGAAATAAACTCTGGTGCTCCTTTACACGGCAGGGTGACTGTGAATAATAAAGTGCTGGATCTCTGGGAAGCCAGAACGAAGCGCTTGAACACCTCACTGGGAACAAGTGGTGTTGGAGACAGACGTGCTTACTCTGCCTCGAACATTACACAACATAGCGTGTATTGAAACATCACATCACAGTCCAAAAATATGGAAAAACTTTTATATAAAGAGTAAAACTAAGCCTGTGCTTATATAAACTATAGTAACTTAGAAATTATTTTATATTTATTTGAAAAGATTTAGACTTATTTAGACATACTTTCATTACCTATTATCAGCCTGGGACATACAGAAAAGCAGAATACAGGTGAAACTGATCGTTTAGATTACTCTTGAAATACAGTCATTCACTTCAGAAGCACGCTTTGAATAAGTCGTTCATTTCTCTGAGTTTTCCACCCCTTTGTCCTGTGCACCATGGGCAGCAGCAGCCATGCCACATAGAAGGAGCCCTGGCCAGTGCCTTCGAAACTGTAGACTGTGACAGAACCCTCAGGACAGCAAACTGGAGAAGGGTGACTGCAAGATGTGTTTCAATTTCAGAGATGTTATCATTGGGAAATAAATGAATCTTGATGCTGATGAAAATCAGAATTTTGAATCCAATATGGGTTTAGTCCCTTTCTTCCTTGATTTGTGTTTAATTCTGGGATGCAGAAACACTCCTCATAGGGAAAAAGAAAGACTTAAAACCTCCCAGTCCCTCATAAAAGCAAGAACGCTGGCAAGAATTTTTCAAACTGAAATTTTCTGACCTTTGGAAATTAAGGATCGCAATAATCTGATTCCAGAAAAGTGACCAACATTCTGTGTGAGAGTGTAGGACGTGGGCAGTGACCAGGCCCTGTCCTCCTGCCTTTCTCCACAACTCCACGAGCATCTTAAACACCACGCGCATCACCACTGTGGTAGCTGTGAAAGCTTTGAACCCTGCAGCCACTGGAGGGGTCAGACAGCTTTAAAGCTTCCAAACAGCCCAGACCACTGCCCCCAAATTTCTTATGTGCGCTGAAAAGTCCTAGTCAGTGTGAGTGTACCTATTTTACCCAATTTAGAGCTCTCTGTAGGCTAGCAACTCTATCCCTTGGGTATTTGTTGAAGACAATCAGCGGCAATGGTTTGACATCACAGCTATGACATAGTGATGTTCTTTGGTGTTTGCAAAAGGCAGCGTAAAACAGTCACAAGGAAAACTGGGAAATGTCCCCAGTGGGCTTTGCAGACCTTTACTCCTTTCCTGTGCATCAAGAAGACCATGCCTGTGTGCATGGCCAGGCGAGATCTGAGCAGAGCCTGATCTCATATCTGGCTGACCCAGAACCAAATCTGAAGGCATGTTCTACACACAGTCCCCCTTTCTCCACCACGGGAGAAAAGGACTGAGTCAAATAAACTCCTTTGTCTGCTTAACACTGTGCACAAAAATTCACTCAGAGTAGATTTTTGACTAAAACGATAAAGTTAATGGAAGAAAATCTTCTTGACTTGGAGTTGGGCAATGTTTTTCCAGCTATAAAACCCAAGCACAAGTGATAAGAAAAAAATAGATACACTGGACATCACAGAAGTCAAAACGTTTTCTGGCTGAAGGATATCACTGAAGAAGTGAAATGAGAGGCTGCACAGCAGGAGGAAATACTTGCAAATCATAGCTCTGATACAGGTGAAGAATTCTTATAGCTCAATAATAAACAGCCAAGGAAATTTAAAATGAAATGGATTCAAATAGATATTTCTACAAAGAAGGTAGAAAACCTTAGGCATATGAAAATAGTCTCAACATTATCAGTTAGGGAACTGTGATGGAATACCGCCTTGTGCTCTTGAGTATGGCAGAATCTAAACTGAGATTTAACAGATGCAGTCGAGGGTGGGGAGAACAGGAGCCATCTTACATTGCTAAGGGAAGGTAGGGTGGTGCCGATGCTTAGAAAAGCAATCGGCAGTTTCGATAAAAATCAGAGATTCAGTTACCTTATGACTCAAAAATCCCATCCAAGGTATACACCTGTGGTAGGCAGAATGGTGCCTTCCATAGACAACTGCATCTTGATCCCTAGAAATTGTAAATGTGTAATATCACATGGAAAAAGAGAATCACAACTGCAGATAGGATTAAAGTTACTAATCAACTGACCTTAAAATACTGAGATTTTTCTAGATGGAGTTACATTGAGTGACTCAATGAGTCCCAGTGGTCTCTAGAGAAACACGAGAGTGGGAGAACCACCGGCCAGCAGTGTGCAAAGGTCTATGGCAACATTGCTTGCTTGCTGAGGGGAGAAGAGAGTCGAGGGGTGCGTGCAGGAAACTTCTAGAAGGCAGGGAGTGCAGGGAGATGAGTGTCTCTAGAGCCTCCTACTGAAAATGCAGCTGGGTCATACCTGGACTTTAGCCAGTGAGATCCATGTCTGGACTTCTGAACTGTAGAACTTAAGAAAATAAAATTTTGTTGTTTTAAACTGCTATGGTAACTTGTGATAGGATTCATAGGTAAGGAATACATCAGAGATATTTACTAATATATATCTGCACAGTTATCTGTACTAGCCTTATTCATAATAGCAAAAAAGCAGAAATAGCCCAAACATCCATGCGGATAAATTGATAAAGAAAATGTAATGGATCCATGCCACAGACCTATTTTCCTTAAAAGGAATGACTTACTGACCAATGCTATAGCATGGGTGAACTTGATGATGTTATGTGAGGTGAGAAGTATTGCATGTTTGCATTTATATGAAACGTCCAGAATAGGTGAATCTAAGCAGAAAGCAGATCCATGATTGCCAGGGGGTGGGAAGTAGATGGGTGGAGAGCATCTGTTGATGGGTTGCAGTTTCTATTTGGGCAATGGAAAGTTCTGGAATGAGGTAAAGGTCATGGTTGCACAAACTTGGGAATATACTCTGAAGCACACTTTGCAGCTGAATTCTGTGGTGTATGGAGTTTATCTCAATAAGCATTGAACATACATATTCAATTTTACTGCGGGTAGATTTTGGGTACTAGGAGGGAGTCTAGTCTTGGCCACTGTCCATCCATCCGTGCTGAGAGGTCCTTGACCCTGTCTGCAATGTGACTGTAGGTTTCCCAAATCCTGACCACCGTCCGTCCACACTAAGATATCCTCAACCCCACCCACAGTTGATGGTCAGTCAGTCTGTCCTGATGTTGTCTGTCCCAGCTGTAGGTCTCTGGAAGCTCAGCTGCTGCCCCTCTCCCCACAGCCCCAGGCCTCAGAAGCGTGGATCTCCCACACAGTTTCTTCCCTGCGCAGACTCCCAGCTGGGCCTGGCAGGGGCAGGGGAACCCCGTCAGAGTCCCTGCCGCAATGGGGCGGGTGCCACTGCACATCCACTGCTTTCCTCATTCCCAAGGATAGGCAAGTCCTGTGGTTCCTGTTTGCCTACCTTGGGAGCCTTTCCCCACCCCGCCTTGGGGTCAGGGTACAGTGGGAGGAGCAGGCAGTGTTCCCCACTGGAGGCCCCATGTCCAACTCTCTTGATTCCCTTCCCACTTTTCTCTCACTCCCGGGCTGGAGAGTCCTTAGCCATTTATTTTCAAGCTTTTGTCTTAAAACCAAACTGTGGTTAATGAAATTCAGAAGCTGGAAATCTGGCTCCATTTCTGTGTTTATTGTAGTGCCGCCCTTCCCTGAGGAACAGGGGAGCATGCTTTATCCCGGGTGCAGGAAGGCTGTGGCTATCAGGACCCAGGAGGAGAAACCTTAAATTCATGTCACAGCACAAATGCACCAGGTGAGCACACTCTGGGCTGTGCGAATCGGCAACAGTTCACAGTTGGGGACTTCCTGTTCATCCGCATCCTGACAACGATTCTTCAACACCTGAAGATTTTATGAACGTTTGAAGTAATGATATGCCGCTATGATTATCTCATATTCTGGAAACATATTCCTCCTAGAAAAAAATCTGTGTTTCATGTGTCCAACATAAAATTATAACTGTGGGCATCCCTAAAGACGAACAGCAAATTTCTGAACTAAAAATAATTTATTCCTCAGGCTCACAATTCCTCTTCTTTGTGACTTGCTTATTGGGTTTGTCATTTGGCATTATTAGCAGACAAGCAGTGCTGTGGGCCAAAGGTGTAAGAGAAAGACATAGACAATATGCTTCACATTGAGGAAACTCTGCCATTTCGCATAGTTTCTCTTGCTGCAAATAGAAAATTGCTGTTTCACTAGCAAGGCAGATTATTGCTGTAACAAGTCCCGAACACTGGAGGTGACTCCTGCTCATGTGACAGCTCTGGGCTTTGGCTCCTACATCTTCCCACGTAGGAGACGGGGACTTGGGGCTTCAGAGCCTGCTCTGCTTTCACCATGTGCTGCAGGGTGAGGTCATAGCCCTGGTTTGCAGGCCTCGGGAAGCCTCTGTTCACCATCCCCGGCCTGGGATCCGTGAGGGCCCCTGCCCAGTCTGAAGGTGACTGTGCCAGCACCGGGATTTACTAAGTGCTCCATTCTGCCCAGAGTCCTGCCCTGTGTGTCCTGTCTTTAATTTGCGGGGAACACTCCATTTTGCACTTGGCAGGTGAGAAAACTGTGACAAGGGGAAGTGACTGAGGGTCAGAGAGTAGGCGGTGGCAGAGTTGGGATCCAGCCCCAGCAGCCATTTTGTGGTCTTTAGTCTCTCTGTTGGGCTGTGGCTGTGACGGGACAGCACAGGAGTCCCAGCGATGAGCCATAGCAGTGGCTGCACATAGTGGACAGCCACCTTTGTACATCGTGAGACCGAAACTTTACTATTTAAAACCCAGCCACTGTCTCCCTTCCACAGAGGAAAGCCTCCCGGAAAAAGGAACTCACATGGGAGTCGGTCAGGGCCCTCCAGGAAGGACAGGCTTTCCGTGTTCCCCTTAACCTCACTGCATCCTGGGAGCTAGACAGCACCACCCAGCTGACATGCACAGGTCCAGAGTCCTTTCTGCACAGATCACTGTGGAGAGACAGGAGTCCACCAAAGTCGGCCATGTTTTCACCCCACATCCTACCTTGAAGACAGAGGCACAGGTGAATGTAAACACCACAACTTGACAGTGTCACCAGCTTGGCACATCCTCACAGCTTGAGGAGACTCCCAAAGAAATAGTGCCAGCTCCAACCTCCACGTGCTGACTTCAAGGAAGCATCTAGAGCTAACAAGGAAAGCAGAAGGGGCCCCTTGCAGCCTCCAGAGCCAGGTTCATGGACAACAATGAGGGACTATGAGACTCAGGACAGACCTGGGAGGACTTGTAGCCTAGAGGAAAGGTGTGAATTTCGTGGGAGGTGTGGGTGAGCTCGAAGGATCCACACTCTGTTCATTTGCTTAATCCACATGCGGTGGGGACCAGAGCCCTGAATGTCCACACAGCCCGTGCTGGAAGGCTGGTAAGGAGCGACCTCACCGTGCAGCCACCACTGCTCGGTAGCACAGAGCCCACTGCTGAGCAGAGGCAGAGTTCAGCCCCACCTCCCACCTGCTCTGTGACCTTGTGCTCCTCACCGCTGCCTCCAGAGTGCTCATCTCCTGCAAGACAGAGCTACTACTAGCAGTACCTACCCATGGAAAGCCTGCGGTGTGGAGGGGCATGTCAATTACTCAGCACAACCCGAGCCCTAGTGAATATAAATCCTTGGTGGTGCCCTCACTTCTTTGCTTCGATCTGCCCAGTCTGAAATGTCTAAACAATGCGCCAAGGAGAACTGTGATGGATGCTACACACTGTGAAGGCTTCTTCCTCCAGGAAGGTTCACCAGCTTAGCTGGAAAAAGTGGTGGGGATGGTTCATGTGCAAGGCTCCCCACACAGAGCTCTGCAGGAAGCCTGTGTGGTAAGATGAGGAAACAGGTCATGACTCTGAGCATGGTTCTCACTTTCTGTCCTCTTTCATAGAAAGACTTCGCCCCCCGCTGTCCAAGGGTCAGAGTCATGGCCGCCCGGGTGGAAGGTGCGGCATGTCTGGCTGATCCCCGCCGGAGCCTGCGCCGACACTGACAGACAGAGCACAGCCCTGGAGAGGCGGTGCTCTGCGGTCAGGTCCCCTGCCCTTTGCAGCACTTCACCCAGGGGGTGTCCCTCGCTGCGTCTTGTGCAGTTCTGTCATCACGCACTGTCACTGCTGAGAACTGAGGCAGGAATCGCGCCACACTGGGGGGCCGGCTGGAAGGTCCCCTACCCATGCTCCAGGGCAGACCACCAGCTCACTGCTGGGCAGTGATGGCTGTGGCTGTCCCTCGTCCCCACAGCCCTCCTTCCTGGGGCACCTCCTTCTGGGGACTCCCTCCACCCCTGCAGGTGATATCAGGCAGGGGTCTAATAGGACAGAGGGGCCAGAGGGGGATAGCAGTGCCCACCCAGGTGCCGCATTCTATTTGTCAAAGCAAAGTGGGAGAGGTGGACCCTGTGTATGTGAGCGAAGGAGGACACGCTCGGAGACAGAGTCAACTGTGAATCCTGAGCCACACCTGAGCATGGTCCCCACCCATCCCTCTTGCATCAACCAGCCCTCCTCAAGGCACTGTTTCCCCACAAATCTGCCCAGACTGGAGCCAAGCTGGCCCTCCGTCTCCAGTGCTGTTACGGGATGCCACATTCTAGGTCACTCATAGAAAAAGAAAATTCTTCTCAGTTCTGAGGGTTGGGAAGTCCAGGTGCCGTGGTGGGGACAGGGGTGCTCCCTACTGCATCACCCCATGGCTTCACAGGTGAGAACCCCTTTCCCAGCGAAGAGGCACCCTGAGGCCAAGCACTGCCTCCACAGAACTGCACGCCCCTTCACCTCCTGGCCTTCCAGAGCTGCCAAGCTTAGCTTCTACCAAAGCAGGGGAAGGGCAGAGATGGTCCCCATGCAGGCCAGAGCCCAAATCAGCTCCCCTGGGCCTCATCCAATATCACAGCTCCTCTCTCCCCGGAGACACAGCCACATGTGATCTGGGCCAGGCTGTGCTGTCAGAGGCTAGAGGTATTGAGAGGGGAACGTGCAGGTGAGGGGGATCTGGAACAGGCGCCTCCTGTGCCAGGGCTGCCTTGAAGTCTGCCAACCAAGTGCTGCTGCAGGACTCAGAGGATCATGCCTCATGCCTGACCAGGTCTGAAGGTGGCAGTGGCCCATCACCAGGAGACAAAGTAAGTGCCTGTCCTCGGCCCGTGGGGTGTGGTATGTACACAAGGCCGGGGTGAGCTGGTAGGCCGCTTCCCCGCAATACTCCCAAGGGAAAGGAGCCTCTGGGGGAAACTGGGGGAAAGGTGGTGACTTGAGGTGACAGCCCTGTGCTCGCAGCCCTCTCCAAGGAGAAGAGGCGCCTCCACGGCTGGCCTAAAGTGACAGCCTCTTTCTCATGGCCCAGCTGTCAGCCCAAGAAGGAGGCCTCCAGTTGTGCCCTGGCTGAGGAACAACAGGAGCAGCCGCTCAGGCCGTGGTCTCTCTGACTGTGGTCAGAAACTATCAGGAGGGGTGGGGCCTGCTGGAGGACAGGACCACCAGGGGAGATTCTGGGGCTCTGGGATCTCCAGACCCAGCCAAGCACCCTCACAGCAGGAGCCTTCCTCTCTGTGGGCTGGAGCGGGGACCCCTCTTCCTCAGAGACCTCAGGCCACTGCAGCGGAGACCCTGGGGCTCTGTGATGGGAGGACAGACAGTGTCGGCTTCCCTGTGGGCCTCAGAGGAGCCTCTGCCCACGTCTAGATAAGTGCAAAGCATTCCTGCTTCGGGCTGCGTGTCTCTGAGGACGGTGAATGGAAACAGTCCATGTGACCCCACTGTGCCAAGCTGCTTCCACAGCTAGCGATCAGTACCGAGCTCTGAGTGTGTCGTGATCACGCATGGTTCTGCAGCACATTCGCCCTACACACCATGAGGCTCTAGCACAGATTGTGGCTCCCAGGGTCTCAGCATCCCCTTCCCCAAACCTGCACAGAGGCCACTCGTGGATAGTTCCTAGGGTTTCGGGGCAAGTGTATCCTCTCCTCTGGTGACCTCTCCTCTTCCACTGCGTCAAGGGGCTCCTCTCTCATCCAAGAAGCACCACGTTTGCAGCTGTACACTGCGCCATCAGACACAAAGATTGTCTGTCATCGAGTGGCTCTGCTGTGTGGGAAGCTGGAGGAAAGGACAGGAGAGTCAGTCCCTCGAGCAAGTGGCTCTGCCTCCTGTGTACGCCCCCCTGCAGTCTTCTCAGTCTTCTCTCAGTGTGCCTGTGCCCAGGGGCTGGTGACTGTGTACAGATGTCCCAAATGCTCATGTCCGGTGGTCCTGCAAGTGGAGCTACTGTTCACAAAGGAGCAGCTGTGACTCTAGGGCCAGCGGGAGTGACCTCAGGATGGCAGCAGGGACGCCCTAGGCTCACTAACTGCACCTGGAAGAGGGAGGCAGGCATCAGGGCCTGCGCTGGTGCAGAGGACACGGGCAAGAGTCACAAGGTGCCAGGGACTTATAAGGAACCAAGTGAAAGGTCACTAACGCATTGACCTGGGAAGATAGAATCAAATCGGCTTGGCTGGAGGCACGGAGTGTGAGCTGGGAGTTCCTGGAAGAGCTCCCCGAATAGTGACAAGGGTGCTCATCAGCCAGCAGTACAGGAAAACCTGCTCTGTGGGGCTGGGGGCTTCCTCTCCACCCCTCCCCCAGTCTTCCCAGGGAGCGTGTGAGCCATATGATCACCCTGGTACATCTGACAGTCATCTGCATGGGCAGGGTGCACTGCATACTAGGGGGCCATCCCTGGCTGAGGGCAGTGATGAGCCCTTGGATCTAGTGGATGGTGGGGTGCACCGGAACCTGGCTTCAGGGAGGCCAGGAGGGTGGGCAGGCGAGTCCTGGAGTCATGCTCCTGGATGTGGGTGCACACGCCCTGCCTGCAGTGGTGTCTACTTCCCATATCCCCAGGCACATGATCCGAGACCCCCTGAAGCACAGTGTGGACAGGCTGGGCAGGGGGCTGCTCCTGCCCTGGGTGGATGGTGAGGGATGAACAAGAGTGCCTCACACTACACAGAACCACGAGCCACCTAGAGCAGGAATCATGTGCTCGTCAATCTTTCATCTCATATTTTTGAACCGTGATTGACCACAGTTGCAGTTTGAAACCACAGAGAGGTGGAGACACCCATTCATCTTCCTGGGACTTAAAAGTATCAGAAGTTCTCACCTGTGGCTACACCCTCCCTGCACCATGGGTGTCCTCATTTTGCCCATAGCTTGAATTCATGGGCCAAGAATCCTGTCACAAACTACCAGTGAGGCCCTGGCTTTCTTTCTGCCTCCTTGGTTCTGAGCATGGTCACATGACTCAGTTGTGCCAATAGAGCCATGTGACAAGGCATTGAGTAGGGGATGAGGGCCTGGCTAGACAGCCTGGGCCTTGGGCATGATCTGTCTCTCATGGAAATCCGCCACTCCTGGAGACCTGTCAATCACAGAGACCTATCAATCACAGCCAGGACAAATGCACAGATTGGCTTCAGCACCCTACTTGCCCCACCCTGGGCTTGAAGTCAGGATGGCATATGAAGGATGGTGGCTGTAGGCCTCATAGCCAGTACCTTCTTTCCTTTACTTAGGCCTGCTGCATGTGCAGGGTGCATTTTCTCCTCCCACACTCAGTCTTCAGAGCACTTCTTCTCTTTTCTTCCGACTGTGACCATTAATAAATGTGACACCACATTCTTCATCTGTCCAATTCTCTTAACAGGACAACATGAGCCTGGAAGGGACCCTTGGGTTCCCAATGTCAGGTACAACAGTACCGCATGCACAGTCTTTCCAGCTTCATTTCTTTGGAGATTAAAACCATTCTGATTCTCAAGGACTGGCTAGAATTTAATATTTTCTCACTGAAAATTATTCTCCTGACACAGAGAAATTTAAACAGTTTACCCAAAACTGCATTTGGATAAGATCTTCTTCCTTGGCAGTAGCTTCCAGGCATTGCTGGAAGCAGCCACAGGGCTTTGAGGACAGCAGCCACAGCCCGCCTGCATGGTCCCCCAGCCCCAGCACACACTCTGCCCAGTCCCATGGTAAAACTGAGAGTTCCCGGCACTCACTAAGTGCTGTGGAGGACAAGGAGGTGCTTCCAGGGTGCTCATGCAAGGTCCGGCCTTGACACTGGCTGGAACAGTGGAAGGAAGGGCAGGAAGGCCAAAGGGCTAAGTGTGTGCCACAGTGCCCAGGAGTGGAGCAAGCCCTGGAGTTTCTAACAGTTGGCCTTGGTTATTAAAATCCTCATGGGCCCAATAGCCAAATTTACATTTTCTTTCCCTAAGAGATGTTAATGGGTTGTGAGACCCTCAAAGGCTGCTGACAAGCAGCTCTTCAGTGATAGAAGGAAAATGTGCCTGGGTATCTGTGAGGTCTCTTGGGGGAGAGAAACCTCCCCAGTCCTCTCCCCATAAAGGAAAACAATACATAACACCCCAAGTTCTTAGGAGTTCAGAGTTCTCTGGTCCCCAGCCCTCCCTGGTTGCTGTGATGCATGTCTTTCCTGCTCATGGTGGCCAGTGCTCCCCAAAGCTTGGGTTCTCCTCCCTGGAGTCCTCCTCATGCTTCTCTCAGGACCACCACACACACTCGGGTCTCTACTCACAAGAGGCTGCCCCTGAGGGCTGCTCCAACCTTTCTGGGTAGAAAGATTATGAGGCAGTTGGGATGCTGTCCTCAGTTGGGAAGCTCCTAGACCAAGAACTGAGACCAAGAACCTAGACCGAGAACCTAGACCAAGGACATAGAACAAGGACCTAGACCAAGGACCTAGATCAAGGAACTAGACCAAGGGCCTAAATCAAGGATATAGACCAAAAACCTAGACCAAGGACCAAGGTCAAGACCTAGACCAAGAACCTAGACTGCGAACCTAGACCAAGGACCTAGACCAAGGAGCTAAACCAAGGACCTGGACCAAGGACCTAGATCAAGGAATGGGACCAAGGACCTAGACCAAGGACCTAGACCAAGGATCTAGAACAAGAACCTAGACCAAGGACCTAGACCAAGAACCTAAATCAAAGACCCAGACCAAGGACCTAGACAAAGGACTGAGACCAAGGATCTAGATCAAGGACCTAGATCAAGGACCTAGACCAAAAATCTAGACCAAGCACCTAATCAAGGACCTAAACCAAGGATGTAGACCAAGGACCTAGACCAAGAACCTAGACCAAGGATCTAGACCAAGAACCTAGACCAAGTACCTAGACCAAGGACCTAGATCAAGTGACTAGATCAAGGACCTAGACAAAGGATCTAGACCAAGAACCTAGACAAAAGACATAGACCAAGAACCCAGATCAAGGACCTAGAGCAAAGACCTACACCAAGGACCTAGACTGAGAACCTAGACCAAGGGCCTAGACTAAGGACCTAGATCAAGAACCTAGACCAAGGACCTAGACCAAGGACCCAGACCAAGAACCTAGATCAAGGACCTAGACCAAGAATCTAGACCAAGGTTCTAGGCCAAGTACCTAACCAAGGACCTAGACCAAGAACCTAGACCAAGGACATACACCAAGGATATAGACCAAGGATCTAGACCAAGGACCTGGACCAAGGACCTGGACCAATGACCTGGACCAAGTACCTAAACCAAGGATCTAGACCAAGGACCTAGACAAAGGACCTAGACCAAGGACCTAAACTAAGAACCTAGACCAAGAACTGAGACCAAGAATTGAGACCAAGAACCTAGACTGAGAACCTAGACCAAGGATCTAGACCAAGGACCTAGACCAAGGACCTAGACAAAGGACCTGGATCAATGACCTGGACCAGGTACCTAAACCAAGTATCTAGACCAAGGACCTAGACCAAGAACTGAGACCAAGGTTCTAGACCAAGGACCTAGACCAAGGACCTAGACCAAGGACCTAGACCAAGAACCTAGACAAAGGACCTAGACCAAGGACCTAGACCAAGAACCTAGACCAAGAACTGAGACCAAGAACCTAGACCAAGTACCTAGACCAAGGAGCTAGACCAAGAACCTAGACAAAGGACCTAGATCAAGAACCTAGACCAAGAACTGAGGCCAAGAACCTAGACCAAGAACCTAGAGCAAGGATCTAGACCAAGGGCCTAGACCAAGGACCCAGACCAATGACCTAGACCAAATACCTAAACCAAGGACCTAGACTGAGAACCTAGACCAAGAATCTAGACCAAGGACCTAGAGCAAGGACCTAGATCAAGGAACTAGACCAATGACTGAGATCAAGGATCTAGACCAAGAACCTAGACAGAGGACCTAAATCAAGGACCTAGACCAAGGACCTAGACCAAGGACCTAGACCAATAACCTAGATCAAGAACCTAGACCAAGGACCTAGACCAAGAACCTAGACCAAGAATGTAAACCAAGAACTTAGACCAAGGGCCTAGACCAAGAACCTAGACCAAGAATGTAAACCAAGAACCTAGACCAAGGGCCTAGACCAAGGGTCTAGACCAGGTCCTTGGTCTCCTAGAGGGTGTATGGGGAACTGGGAATGAGTTGGGACTTTAGTATCTGCTTGTTGTCACTAAGTAGTGAAGTCCAGTAAAGAGAATTTCAAAATGCTTGGTCAGGTTTCAAGCAAAACTATAAGGGAGTAGAGCACAGGGTGTCATGAGGTTCAAAACAAGTAGACTCCAGATTTTTTTAAAAGACTGAAAAAAGCTTTGAGCACTGGTGATCCATTACGTCTTCTCAGTTCAATAATAGTGACCCATCCTCCACGGCGAGTGTCAGATCAAGGGTGTGGCTTTCTTTTCACCTGGCCCCAGGTTTTCCAACTGAGGCAGGTAAGGAGTCCAGAAAGAAAAATAATGATAACACCCAGAAAGACTTGTGTTGCTGACACAGAGCACAGCGAAGGTACACATAGATGAGAAGGAGCCTCCAGAGACTCAGGAAATTACCCTGAAAGGAGGTACCCCGAGGCCACACGTGTTCACCAGATTTTAATTGGTGCAACTAAACTCCTCAGAAGTCAATAAAGAGGGGAAAGCTTATTTGGGCTCCTGGTCTGGGAGGGTTCAGTCCGTGTAAGCTTGTGCCTGGATGGAAGTATCATGAATGAGAACATCTGCCTTAGCAAGGGCCTGGCCCTGACTACTGACCCCACCTCCTGTAATACAGGAGAAACTTCTGTCCTCTCCATTGACCAGCTGAGGGTAAACCCATCTGACAAGATAGATTAACATGAGAAAGATCAGTTAACATCCTACATTCTGACTGATGTTAATGTTTTTTACATTCATGAGGACTTCATTGAAAAAAAAAAAATGAAAACTCAAAGGAGGTTACAGGTCCAGGGGCTAACACTCCATTTTAGCAGAGCATGGTAAACAGTGGAGAAGTGGCCCCAAGGAAAGAGGTTGGGCATTCAATCACGAGACAGTGACTGGGAGGTATCTGGGCAAAGTTAACAGAGGACAAGAGCTGTTTAGTTAGGGGGCTGTCCCCGTGATAACACTGTTCCCCTCCTCCGGGTACAGGACAAGGCTATGACAGATTCCACCTTCATAGAGAGAAATCTGTGCCCTCCTTTAGGTATAAAGGGAGGACAGAGACCTGTTCCTGCACTTTCTGGCTCTCAGTGGCTTCAGTTCAATCCTTAAGCGCAGTGGGCACATTTTGGGGTAATGTGCTCTGGATGCTTATGGCAGTACTTGGGACATCCTCACATGAGTGTTGATGGTGTTACAGTGGACCCTTAACCCATAAACTCAGTCTGCTCATGAAGGCTGGTTGTAACTCAAGTTGGTTACAAGTCAAGACTATTTTTCCCATAAGAAATAATGAGAATATACATAATGAATTCCAAACTCCCCAAAGCACTCCTTCACTAACTTTTTGTAGTAAACAGGGTTGTATAATGTGTGTAATTTAACAGAAAAACCAATAATTTTCCTCGTATACTCACCAAAAAGTTATAAAATGTGCCTAGTTCACCAGAAACAACAATTCCATACTGTGCTCACCATTCAAATTGACATCTGTGGCTTGCAGGAAGGGAGGGTATTGTTTGGAAAAAGAGTCCCCTTCCATAAGAACACCAGGAATCTGGCTCTCTGGTGTCCTTTTTCTCCTTTGGAGTCTGTAGCCCACTAGGGCCTGCTTCTGGCTTCCTAGGTCTCAATATTTTCTTAACTAAAAGCCCATGTAGGGCTGTTTGTTTCTTTCTTTTCTTTAACATTGTTCTTTATTATGTCATGATATTGTCATTAACAAGTGAATGCAACAATTGACTTTTTCTCTATAAATGCTTGTGCCTCTGTCCACTTTTTCAGTATTTCCTTTACTTAAGAAGAAGAAATTTGCTCTTCTGATTGTTGATACTTCTCCTCCTCTTCAGAACGCTCCTCAGCTGCCATTCTCTGTGCCTCAGCCAGAAGTTGCTGAGGTTCCTCTGTAGACAATTCCTGAGTGTTCCTCCACCAGTTCCTCAGCATCCCCACTGTTTACCTACAAGCCTGTGAACTCTGCTATAGTGACAGTGTTACCCACCATGGGGTCAAATGAAGGTTCAGAGTCCTGTACACTAGCTTCCTTATACAAATCTTTTCTCTGTAATATTGTTGAAATGGTGGATTTGAACATGCTGTATGTACCAGTGAGATGGGCCACACGAGTGTCACTCTCACGGTGCTCCACAGTTTTCTTCTTCTTTCTGATTAACATTGCTTTCTTTACCTTCCCTTCCTTCCCTTCTCTTCTAGATTTTCTGGGGCCATTTTGATAGCAGTAATTATAGTAATTATATAAATAACTAACCTAAATCATGTCCACAAACACACACATGTGGGCTCAGACTGATGCTTACCTATGCCTGCATGCATTTTTCTGGCATCCAGAGTCTTTGTTTACAATGACACAAAGGACAGCAGAGAGCCTTCAGGTCATAACTCAAGACTTCAGCAGCAGGTTAAACCTAAAACTCCAGCTGTAACCCAAGCTGACATGTGAAAGGCCAGTGGTAACTCCAGAGTCCACTGTACCTGAAAGGGGTGCTGCATCACCTGAAACTCCTCATCTTAGTTACCTTTCTCTTATTGCTGAGACAAAATAGTAGACACCCAAAGTTAAGGAAGGAAAGGTTTATTTAGCTCACAGTCTGTGGTGGTTTCAGCCCATAATCAGCTGGTTCCAAAGCAGGGTGGCATGGTGAAGGGAAACAGTTCATGGCAGCAGAAGACAGCAAAAGCAACAAGAGCAAAAAAGGGGAGAGCAAGCCTCTTTTCCTCCCTTAAATTATATGCAGGCTAGCCATACCATTTCTGTGCCCTCCTCTTGCACAGGCTCAGGATATTTACAAAGCAAGGACCCTGCTCTGTGGCTTAGTTAAGCTCCTAAACTTTTCAAGTTGACACAATGTATCAACCATTACACTCCACCCCTTGTCCACTTGGCAACTAGACACATTTCTAAAACTAGTTTCCAGGTACAATTCTTATCATTTCGCAACTTGAGCATTACTACACGGGTTTAACAAGTCTTAAGAACAAGTATTATTAGAAGAGCAAGGGGCAGCACCCTAACTAAACCATAACATTCTGCCCTTGGTCCTCCAAAGACTCACTCACATCCCTTTATGCAAAAGGCATTTAGTACATCTCTAAGAGTTTCCAAAGTCCTAACAGGGCCAGCATTGCTGAAAATTCCAAGTCCCAAATCTCCTCCAAGATTTAAGAGATGTAAGGCAAACTCTTAGCTACAAGCTCCTGTACAAATGAAAAGTCAAACACTTGCAACATTCCATGGCACAAGATAAACATTTTCATTCCAAAAGTTACAAAAGGGGAAAACAAAGGGTTGGGACAAAAGCAAGTCCAAAATCCAGCAGGGCAAACATTAAGTCCTGTAGTTCCCTGTGGAGAATCTGAGGCAATCTGTGGCAAACTGTGAGCTCCAAAGGGCTTGAGTGACTCTGCCCCACTTCTACTGGTTGTAGCTCCCATGGCTTCTCTCTTGGATCTGCTTTGCTCCCTCCTTGCAGCTTTCCTTAGATCATCAATGATCCCAACTTCTCCAAACTTCTGTGGTCTCTATTGCACATTTGGCTTCACCCTTACAGCTTCTCACATTGCCCTCTCAAGAATAAATTTCCTGGCCTCTTGGGCCTTCTGAACTGGGGATGGAAGGCTTCTTAATCCCATAACTCTTGCATTCTGCATGTGCCAAAAGCCATTGCCATGTGGATGATGCCAAGGTCTGATGCCAGCTGGAGCAGTAGCCAGTCTTTCCTCTCTCTTGGCTGCAGGGACCAAGTGCCTGGATCAATCAGCACTGTGAATCTAATTCTGAAGAACAAATTTTCTGTGCTGCCACCATTCTGGAACATGGTTCTCTGTGGCTTTCTCATCAAAGCAAAGTCTTTCACCTTTGCAGTTTTGAGGCTGCAAAGGGTAGAGACCGCTGTTCCTTGTGATGCCCTCAGGCCATCTTTCATATTTTTCTGTTCCTTCTCAGCATCTCCTCAGCTCTACCTTTGCAGTCCACCACTTTACTGGAGCTTTCTTTCTGGCCAAACTCACAAAATTTTAAATCATTCTGCTGGGCTTTCTGTTCTTTATTTCCAACATAGATCTGGATAAAAGCCCCCAACAGCATCTAAGCCACCACCTCAACATCTGACTGCCTTGAAATTGCTTTGGCAGATTAATTAGTTTGCCACTGTTAATCTCAGTCTCAGACAAAATCTCTGGACATGAGCAAAATGAAAAACGCTTTCTGCCAAGCCATAACATATATCATCTGGAGTCGTCCAACAGCCAGTGCAGTTCTTCTTCCCAAGGGAAACCTCCAGAGCCTGGTCTTTACTAGCAGGCTTTCTATCAGCCTTCTCATCTAATGAGCTCTCACCAGAATATCCCATACAGGACAGCCTAAGGCATTCTAATGCTACTCTTTCAGGTGACATCTCCTAACCTTTCCAAACTCTTCTCCCACAAGCCATTCCCAAAGGTTTTTGAACCACATGGTAAGGAACAGTCACAGCAATGACCACATTCCTAGTACCAAATTCTGTCTTAGTTACTTTTCTCTCATTGCTGAGATGAAATACCCAATGCTCAAAATTAAGGAAGGAAAGATTTATTTAGCTCACAGTTTGTACAGGTTTCAGCTCGTAACCAGCTGTCTCCAAAGCATAGCGGCATGGCAGCGGGCAACAGCTCATGCCAGTGGAAGACAGCAAAGGCAACAAGAGAAAAAGAGGGAGAAGCGAGCCTCTTTCCTTCCCTTAGGTTGTAAGCAGGCCACCTGCCCTGGGGCGGGTATCACTCACACTGTCTTCCTTCCCTCCTTTTGCACAGGCTGAGGATGCTTAAAAAGTGAGTGGGTATTTGGATCAGGCCCCCAAACTGACCAGAAGAGAAAAATTCCCCAAGCAGATCTGTTACTCACACCTGCAGGTGCGCAGCATTTTACTGGAAGCCAGCAACCATCCCACACAGCTCAACCTACAGAGAGCTGATGCCATGAAAAACCATGAGACATGCTGTGCCTGCCAGCATCCTGCTGTAGTCAACAACACCCCATCAGTCAGTCAGCCCCAAATCCCCTGCTCAGAGACAAAATTTTGCACCCCCTTCTGCAGTGCGCCACTCCCGTATCTAAACTCCCTTATACAATGTGCTCTCACCCCTTGCTTGGGGCTATCGTCTTTTCACCCTTGGGCCAGCCATAACCGAACTGCAACAAACCTTCATACTTTGCCTAAACTCTGCCTACCTCGGTGGTCTCAACGGTGCCTTTATTCACCCTAACAGTAAGGACCCCAGTCCTCTGTCGAGGCACTTACTTAAACCTCTGAACTTCTCAAAGTGACACAATATATCAACCATTACACTCCCCTTGGTCTCCATCTAAGAGGGGCTGAAGACTGGCTGAGAGCCTAAGTGAGAGTTTTGGGAAAGGGTTGAATGCAGGATGAGGAAGGGCCATCTATAATCCCAAAAGTGGCCCTTGCCAGCACGTTGAACTTGGCTTCCAGCCCCCAGCAGTGTGGGAAGTAAGTTTGTGCTGTGTAAGTACCATTTAGGGTACTGTGTTTGAGGATCCCGAATGGCGGCCTGGGGCAGCACCTCTGCCCTGACTGTATTTAAAAGGTCTGTGTCCCAGCAGTCTCTCTTCCACTGGATGACTCCACCTCAGAGGATCATGGAAAGCCTAAGCTCCCTGCGGGTCTGGTGCCTGTGTGTGTGTCTGGGCCCCAAGCCTTCGGGGCCAGTACATGAAAGCTACAAGATGAGTGCTTACTGCCAGCTTTTGAATTCCAAAGGAGGCCTCAAACTAGGATTCCAGCTTCCTTGTTGGCAAAATTCTATCCACATCATCGATGGAACTTTTCAACAGGAAAAGTCAAGCAGCTTTATTCTGTTCTTCAGGTCCTCTCCACATCCTTAACCACAGGGACCTGGTTACGTGAGACACGCAAGCTCCATCTGAGAGCGAGTCCTGGCTGCGTGTGTGCATGTGACTAAGAAACGGCACAGTTTATAACAATAGGGGAAAATGCCACAATCACTGAGGAGACTGTGTTTGTTGTTTGTGAAATTTGTCCTGATTAAAACCATTAGGCTCCAATTCATTTCTGATCGCTTTAGCATAGCCATGGTCTGAACATGATTCTTGAGTAGAATACTGGTTTTCAGCAATCACAATGAGAGGGCAGATATCAGAAAAGTAAAACCATCAACACTGAACAAACAAAAAAATTGAAATGGATTCTTATGCAGCATATACACTGAAATGAGCTTGTCCCAGGTCCCAGTGCTATTTTAGCTGATGGGGAAAGAAAAGAAACACCATCTGTCTTCGTTACTGTTCTCATTGCTGAGACAAAATACCGACATCCAAAGTTAAGGGAGGGAAGGCTCATTTGGCTCACAGCTCGTAGAGGTTTCAGTCCATACCTGGCTGGCTCCAAGGCAGTGGGGCAGGCAGAGAGGCCTCTCGGAGGAGAACAGACATGGCCCACAAGGTGGCAAAGCAACATGGAGGAACGGTGACACTGTCTTCCTTCCCGTTATACTCTAGGCTACTGGGATCAGAGTGGTGCCAACCCAATCAGTCCACCAATTTGGTAATCACAGCTTTGCACCATGAGTCAGTCACTCTCCCTAGATCCAGCTACCTCTGAAAAAACCCTGCCTATGACCACAGGAGGCTTTGGGGGACATCTAGACAGAGCCATGACACCACCTTTGGCTCTGGATACCGTACTGCAGACATACAGCTGTGTGTCAACAGCAGTGGCTGCTGGACACTCTCTCACTCTCTCACTCTCGCCTGTGACTAACATGAGTCTGCAACAGGTGTGAGGACTCACTGATCACACGTCCTGCCGAGCAGCATGAGGAACAGCAGCGTTGGGGCGAGGATGCCCTGGGCCCTGCTCCTGGGGATCTTCACCAGCAGAAGAGGTGCAGGACCCAAGGGAGCAGAACCCTGCAGGCCAGCCTCAGAGAACAGATGCCTGCCGATGCCAGGGACAGGAAGGGTGGTCCTCTGTCTGCACCCCTGCCCTTGGTGAGCTCTGTGAAGTGTCCCCACACTCTATAGTCTCCAGTCCGGGTGAAACAGTGAGACAAGGGCCATGTCCAACCAGACAGTGTACCCACCAAGGACAGTGATGGCCAATTTCCTGTCTAGTCATTTCCAGCACCAGCGACCCCACTATAGCCAGTGGCAGCTTCTCAGTCTCTGGCACTGTTAAGAATGAGAACCCCAGATTATCATCGAGGGCATTGTGTTAGTAAGTGCAGCCCAGCCAGCCTGGCCTTCCTTGGCGGCCTGCAAAGTGGCTGCCTACACAGCCCATACCGCACTCGGCTTGCAGCTGAGAGAGGGCAGCCAGCCTGGTGCAGAAGAATCATCCCACCTTCCTGACAACAAGCTGGCAGGGGTGGGGGAGGGGGGATATATGTTCACAGGAGCAGCAGGGGAAGCAGGCTGTCCTCTCCCAGAGAAGCAGCCAAGTAGCAGCACCCACAATAGGATGGTTTTTCCCAAAAGCAAGATTTTTAATCCTTCTGAAAAGCCCACTTCAGTAGGGGCCCCACTGAACTGAAGGTATACAGGGCGTAGTTTGCAGAGAAAATGAGGGTTCACTCGGTAAGGATGCACGAAGAAAGGAGACATCGTGGCAGAGACTGGCAGGAGTCCAGGGCCAACCAGAGCGGGCAGGCTTTGCACTCCTCCCCAGGCCCAGGGAGATGGTGCACACTGTGTGCCTCAGTCTGCAAAGTGGAGGAAGGGCCCGGGGAGGGGATAGCCGAGGATTCTGCCTCAGCCCTGAGCTCTCCTCGTTTGTCTGCTTCCTGCAGCCTCAGCTTTTCAGCCTCTGCTTCCTGTATTCACCAATGAGTGCCTAATGCAAGAGGAAAGATGCCCGACAGGGCTAATATTCTTACAGGAAGGTGGAGCGTCAAGGCAGCATGTCCTAGGGGGTGGTCACATGGCCAAGGGCACAACCAGGGTCAGGAAAAGACCCCCAGGTGCCAAGTCACCCCTTGGAGCTTACAATCTCCCCTGCAAAGCCCCCTTTTGTTTGAAATTTTGGAGAAAAAAATTGTTTTCCAAGCCTGGCCCTGGAGGGGCAACCAAACACTGCTTGCCCTTTGTGTGGAGGACAGCCTTGGAAACCCGTTGTGCCTGAGTCCTCCATGTGTCTCCCAGGCTCACATCTGTACGCCCTCTGCCACCACGGCCGTCCAGCTTCTTCCCCGAGTGTCAACGCAGCAGATTCCACGGAGAATCCCCCATGCTTAGCTTCAATTCTGTAGCCCCGTTCCCACTCCCCACCCCCCACTCCCGGCATGAACAGCATGCGCTGCTCTCAGTGCCACATCCGCTAACGGCGTCTGCTGTGCTCTCATTGCGGCCCACTTCCGCAGCTGACCTGAGCCTGGTAACTGACAGGGGAAAGAGGTTTATTTATTTATTTATTTATTTACTGATACCCGAAGATCAAACTCAGGACTTTGTGCTTGCCAGGCAGGCGTTTGTGCTGCTGAACTACACCACCAGCCCTAAGTGGAAAGAGGTTTAATCTGCCTCCTGCCTCTGCCAGTTCAAGAATAGGCTGTTGACTTCTGCGGAGCCTGACACGGGGAAGTGGAAAGAAACGGGTGAGTGTGCAGGAGGGAGTGGGCCACAGCGCGGGTCCTCGTTATCGCAGCCTGCTGTTCCGAGAAGGACGTTCCCCAGAAGAACCAGTCCAATCCCTGGAGAAATATACCCACCCTTCTAGAGCTGCTACACTGGTGCCCACATCTCACCCCGAGCACTGGGGAGTACAAATACCATCCACCCATCACACTTGTCCTTGGAGTGTGGGAGGCCTCCTCTCCGGCAGGCGACATGCCGGCCCCCTGAAGCCAGCATGTATGTCTCAGAACAGGAGACACCGCTCCTCCGGGCTGTGGCTCATGTCCTCTGCCAAATGTCACCAGCTCAGAGCTGCAAATAGACCGGCAGCCTCCTTGTTTTTGGTTCATTGATTCCTACATGGAATTTTAAGCCCTAACAATACCTTCTCCTTCCTTATCCTGGATTCTTTGGTCCCTGGCCTCGATGCTGTCACTATCACCAAGCTTGGCACAGGCCTGGAGAGAGGACAGAGGCACACACCACTAACAAAGCTGAGCACAGCTTACAGCCCCCAACGCCCAGAGGAGAGGGAGTAAGGGCTGGCCAGGCATGAGAAGTGAGGGAGGTTAATAAGAACATGTGAATGCGTGGTCAGCTGATGCGTGGTTGGCTGGAATTTACAGCTTATGGAAAGACGCTTGGCTACTTAATATAACAACACAAAAGGAAAAGAAAGAAACCACTTACCAACTTCCTGGGAGCCAATTTGCAAGTTTTTTTTTTTAAACACTGCATTATGTGTGCAAGGGAAGTGTTGAAGTTTAATAAAGACTTGATATAGCTTACCAAATGCAAACTTGAAAATCCACTGCATTCTGCTATTTTTGATAAAACAAACACCTGGAGTTAAAAAGAAAAAAACAGAACAGCACCCCGGTGTGCAGAAGATGTGCCACAAGACCTTCTGGGAGTACCTGCAATTGTGGTAAGGGCCAGCCCCACATGTACTGTGGCTTTTCTTGTATGTATATAACTTAATGACAGAGGTTACCTGGTAAATTAGGCACAGTCAAAGATTAGTAACAATAACTAGTCATAAAATAGAATAATTGTAGCAAAACTTGCCTGACTCCTACTCACCTGCTTCGGGACTGTCACTAGGTAAAACAAGGATTACTCAAACATAAGCACTATGATAATGTGGCTGTTGGTCTGTACCCAGGCTGCCCAGTGACCGGCAGGTGGGAGTGTCCCAAGGATGAATTACATGCCACGTAGGACAGAGCAGGACAACATGCAATTTTATTGCATTGCTCCAAGTGGCGAGCAGCTCACAACTTACGAATTATTTTCTTTTGGAACTCTCCATTTAATATCTGCAGACTGCAGTCAACTGAAGATAACTGAAACTACAGAAAGCAAATAGATGGAAATGACCGTAATGGGTTTTTAGGAAATTCACTGTCAATCTGCGTTACTTACTACCCCTTTCTGTTCACTCACATTCAGCTCTAGAGCCACACTGACGTGGCAAACAGCACTTTCTGTGACTGAAGTAGAAATGAGAAGAATCAGTCCTTTAGCAAATGCGAACATAATATGTGCCAGAAAGTGTATTAATGAGGAATTTACAGATGCCAACCAGAGGCGGTGAAGAACCAAGGCATCCCAAACCCAGGATACCACTTCGGGCAGCAGGAGCGTCACACTGTGTGCCCGGCTCTGACCTCCAGAGGTAGCTCTCAAGGGACCAGGGTGCCACCCTAACTACTCCTGAGCCAAGCCCATACTTCATCCCTGCGTGATGTCTTTGCTCTGGAAAAGCTGTTAGAGCCCATGTTCTAGTTCCATGTTCTATGTTTCAAGGGCCCGTGTTCCATCTCTCACGTTCTGTGTTTCTTGCAGACTGCCTTGAGCATTTTCAAGTACTGAGGACAGCTCACTGGGACAGGGCTATTCTTGGCTTTCTGACCAGTTCCTGAGCACAGCCCTCCTATCAAAGCCAGGATGCACACCTGCTGCCCGACCTCCATGCTGACGAAAACTTGATGAATCTAAAAAGGCCATCAGTGTGACTGAAGGCCTGGAGGGGAAGAGCTTCACACTGAGAAAGGGGAGTGTGGAGGCGAGACACCCTGTAGTTTGGGTGGATTTGGGCAAAGGGTGTCAGGGATCCTAGACCATTAGACAAGAGTAAGGTTCGGTACAGTTCTCAGCACAGTGCACGGCCGTCTTCTGAAGCAAACCACCTCCAGCCAGGGTGAAATCAACATGAACGGGGAAGAAGGAAGCTGGGGAAGCCCTGGGAATCTCTCTCACCCCTGGATAATAGTCCCACTGGACCAGCATCTGATGTGACCATCTCAGAAGCCGGGGGTCTACTGAAGGCTGCAAGGGCAGGTGGGGGAGTCAATTGTGGTCAATTTCAGCTAAGAGAACCATGGGTGGGGCTGCAAAAGGGGAGAGGGGTCCAGTGCTTGCACTTGGGTAGACACCGGGAGTTGGCAATGGTTTCCCATCAGTCTAAATGCACTTAGCACCGCAGAAACAAGCCCTTAGATGTGGCTGGAGGACACATTTCATGTTGTGTGTAGTTCAGTGCAATAGAATGTAGAAAAAATGAACACATACAGATGCAGAAGCATTCTGGTCTATTTAGAGTCAGAAAATTTATAAAAATCCTCGAGATAAAGGCACAAATTTTGTGTATCATATTTCTGGGCTCAGTTGAAGGAGACTACGGAGGCCTCAGATATTTCTTGCTGTTATCATCAGTGTCAGAAACCAGCATCTTATCACTAGGTAAGGACTGGGCGACGTCCACCTCTAGTTAATTCCAGAGTGAGCCCTTCCACCAGTAGAAGTGAAATTGTGTGGGCTTGTTTCAGTGAGGCAAGAAGGCCCACCCCCGAAAACTGTCCCTCAGCAGTAAGAGTGGACCTCAAGATGCCAGGACGATTAAAAGAGGCCTCAGAAAAGAGGACGCACTGTGTGGTTCTATTCCCCCAAGCTCTAGAAAGGGTAAACTGGCCCAAGATAGGGAAACACATGTCAGAAGAGCCCCACCTCCTGGAAGACGAGGTGCAGGTAGAAAGTGTCGAGATACAGGGAACCCTGGGAGAGCAATGCCTACTCATTGCAGGGGCTGGGGCTCACAGTTGAATGCGTTGTGTAAAACCTGCATGACCGTTGTCAGTGAAGTTTATATTACACTGAATGCTAGGTCATGATAACATCATAGAGAAACATTTTCCCCCTGTCCTTTTAGATTCATAGATTCACAGGCCTGGACAATAAACTGAGAAAAGATGGATACTATTTTTTGCACAGGGGATTGAACTCAGGGTGACCATATGGATTGTATCTCCCATCCTTTTTCTTTTATTAGGGTCTCCCCAAGTTATTAAGTTGCCCAGGCTATGATCTTCCGGCCTCAACTTTCCAGAGTGCTGGGACTGTAGGCCTGTACCATCACAGATGAACATCAGAGAGGGGCACGGATTTCTTATGTTACAGGCACAGGATTCACAGAAAACAACCAAATTCCAAGAGCTGGTTGGACTCAGGCACTTACATAAGGTGTGATTAAAAGAAATATGGACAAATAGAGCATTTATGCCCTGCTTTTGTACAGAAAGGAGGTGGAAAGAGAAATCTTCACACAACTACCGATTCTCTGTTCCCTTCCTCAAAATACTCCTTCTGCCAAAATGGCAGCAGGTCTTGATCCCTTTTAATAGAGAGGTATAGTTAATATTTAAACCATTACAGTAAAGGACATGTTGCCATTCGCCCTGCTCAAAACAGCGCCCGAGCCCTGAACACATGCCAGCATTCTTACCGCTTTCTGAAGCAGCTCTGGAAGTTCTTGCTCCTGTGTTCCTTTACTAAGTGTGGTCAAGGACACCGTGAATGCTGCCGCTGCCGGCCATCCAGCAGAACGGCGAGCTCCTACAAACCTGACCGCAGACCCTCATCCACCTTGTTCGGTGGGACTTCTAACACTATGTGACTTCCGGCTCCTCCTCAAAGTCAAAATGACCAGAAAGTTAAACAGTTTGGATAATTCAGGATGTGCAGGCAGCAGAACAACGCAAACACAGACACTGAGGGAAAGAGGACACCAGACTCTTTCAGAAAGTAGCAAGGACCGTGGAAAACGTGTTCGGAGTTCAGGGGAAGGTTTGAGGGGAGCTAACGGCAATGCCTCTTTTGCCATATTTTTTTAAAATCATCCCACAGGCGCCCGGGGGGTTCCCACTTCCTCACCGGAGCGGTGGCTCGCGCCCTCGACCCGTAAAATACGAGGAGGCGGGGAGAGTGCCCACGCGTGGGGGGCGGGGGAGGGAGAGCGGGCGGGAGGGCGGGAGAGACGACCGCGCGGGTTCGGGGCCCGCACCGGACCCCGACGCGCCGACTCACGGACACCACACACGTTCCAGACCCGACCCGACCCGACCCGACCCAACACATCCCCCAACCCACGCCCGCCCTCGGCGGGGCCCCGCCGCCCCGACCCCAGACTTTCCCCCACAAGGGTCTTTAAACCTCCGCGCCGGAACGCGCTAGGTACCTGGACCGGGGCGGGGTTGGACGGCCAAAGCGCTAACCGGCGGGGCGACAAGGGGAGGGTGACAGAGTGCCAGGACGCCATGAGGCCCGGCCCGGACCCCTCCCCGAGACACCACACGCCTGCTCTTGCCATATTTTTCTGTTGTTGAGAGGATTAATTGTCTGACTAAATTTGCATGTCTGTATATGCGTTCATATATTTACACTTCGAAGATATCAATGGATAAAGCAATAACCACTGTTGAGACCATATCACCTTGTCTATAGATTAGTTGTGATTGTACTATTTTTTATGCTAATTGGTGTCTGTTTGTCAATATGTTTTTGTACTTTTATTTTTTTTAATAAAAAAATAAAAAATAAAAATTTAAATATTCACTGTATCTTTAATCACACCCTGTTTATATCATAAAACATCTGGAGGAAAGTGGAAAATAAAAGGGGCTGGTGAAAATAGACGGAGGACTCAGCAGACAAGCAGCCAGGCGTGCTGTAAACAGCGTGACATCCCAAGGGCGGAACCTTACCAGTGGGCGCAGGGTGTTTATTAAGGTCTTCTCGGCTTTGCTGGGGTTGCGAGTTTCAGGATGCAGCACTGTGAAGCTGTGTGCTGGCTGGTGCAGCCCCACTGCACAGCAAGGGCCTCATGTGGCTGCTCCCTAGGAAAGCAGAACCACCCAGCCCGGCTCTCCTGGAAACCTCTGAGCCACTTCACCGCCGTTCAGCAGGAGCGAAGAAGGGTCCCTGACGTACAGTTTCTCTCCACGCCTCTCTCCCTCTCCCTTGCCCTTTCCCTTTCTCTCTCCCCTTGTCCCTAAGCAAGAGTCCAAATCATTTTATTCCTGTGCCACATCGTTTGCAGCTCCGCCAGGTGTCTCACTCCTGGCCAGACCTCCGCAGTCTCTGCAGCCCTGGTCCCCACCGCAGTGCCCTTCCGCAGACTTCTCTGCAGCTCTCCCCTTTCCGGGGTTCTCCTGCCATGCAAGGTGTCCAGAGCTGTGCCCCACACTCCTGAGGACACAGCAACTCATCATCAAAGGTCCACCTTCTCACACAGTGGCTCTGTTCCACGGAAGTCAAATGGGGGCCATGTGGGTAGTTTCAGGGTTTGCTATTGGTCTTGATAGAAAGATAAACACAAACAGGTGGGGTCAGTTTTTATGCTGTACCTGTTTTGTAGTCAGGGTTTACAAGGGAGACAATTTAATACAAGACACATAATTTATAGGATCATTTTACAATAGTCACCCAAAGAGTCAAATGCAAAAGAGTTCAGGAGATCTGTCCAAGCTAGAGACCAGAAGAATCCAGCTGAGGGCCTGGATGGCTGGTAATGTCCTCCTCGAGTCCAGCTGAAGACCTAGAGCCCATCACAGTGCCCCCATGAGTCCAACCTGAGGCCTGGAGCCTAGGACAATGTCTCGTGCAAGTGTGTATCAAGAATCTGTGCTGGGAAGGCCCAAAGGTCAGTGGCAGAAGCTAGCAAGTCTGTGCCAGTGGGATGAAGGGTCTGTGCCAGCAGGATCTGCACTGGAGCCAGGAAACAATACTCAAAGCAAGGACCACAGTTCCCCTGAAAAGTACCACAGCCATCCTCAGCGACAGCAAGGTCCTCAGCTCCTCTGATGTGAGAACAGCCAAATCCATATTAGGAAGCAACATGACAAGCTCCTCTTAGAGAACCAACAGCTCAGAGAACCAACATCCCCCCAAGGGCACCTCTTCTTCTCCAGTTCTCCTTTTTATTTTGTTGGCAACAGTCCTCAGGTGGGCTCTCTACACCCAGCACCACACTGGTTCAGTTTAGCTAGGTGTTACAGTATGCCCACAACTGTCAGTTCGCCACAGTCTTCTCTAACCTGACATACCTCAGGTGTTGTCATTTCAATATAGGAGATGGCACCTGAGAGCGGCCCTTTGGTGCATTGCTTATTTGGAGCTGAGAGAAGCTGCAGACCTGAGCGCTTTCTGCCCTCTTCCTTCTGGCTTCAGCAGGATATCAGCTCTCGTCTCCTGTCCCAGGACAGAGACGGCAACCCTCTTCGCCGAGCCAGGAGTAAGGTGGATCTGTGTGAGTAAAACCCCACTGAGTGGCCTCCTCCCACTGCCCAGGAGAGGCCTCCCTTCCAGTGGCCAGGGCTCCCTTCTTACTCAGCCCCCTTTCCTCAGGAAGATGGAAGCCCCATGCCTACCACCTCTCTAAATCTTCACTTCTGTCCTACACAGCCCCTGCACATATAAAATATTATCAATGAGATTTGCGTGTCTTTCCCTGTCAGTCTGTCTATCCTTTGTCCATTGAGGTTGTAGGTCCCAGGCACTGAATCCAAGAACATCAGAGAAAACATTTTCTCATCCTTACATGAGTGTGTAATCAGTATCAAAATTACTGCTAATATGCATTATGGAGATATTTTATATTACTTTTGAAGATTCTTTTTATTGTTTCAATAAATCCTGGAAATCTTGCATGTGTCTTGCAGTTCATCTTAATTTAGACTAGCCACACTGGCACACAAGACCATGGCTCCAAGTTAATTGCATAGAAATAAAGTGATTGGGCCTCTTGCTTAGAAAGAAGCAAGAGAGAGAGGAAGAGAGTGATTGCAGGTTCGTGCCTACGCATGCTGCCCATCCCATGTGTACAGAGAATAAACTCCAGTGACTCCGGGACAGGCCATGATCAGGATTCCTGTATATTTAGCAAAGCCCCCTACTGTGGCGTCAGTGAAGAACCACACAGAAAAATGGTTTCAGAGAAAGGAATAAATCCAGCCCTTTGTCCACAAAAAGCCTGGGTTTCCAGGAAGTGTCTGCAGCACTGGTGATAACAGACGGGTCCCCAAGGTAGAGCTGTCCCTTTACTCTGTAACCTTTGGGACCATGAGATCACACACACAAGGCAAGACTTTGGGAATATGGGAAGCTGAGGCAGGTGGATGAGTAGGTAATTGCGCATGGTCACCAGGTATGCTGGGATCCAGATGGGGGACCTTGTGGCTTCCACTAGGTGCCCACAGCTGCCACCACAAAGCTGTGCAGCCTGGGGCTCCACCCACACAAAGCCATTGTCTCCCAGTGCTGGAGGCCAGAAGTCCGCCATCAGGGCGTCTGCAGTGTTGGTTCCCACGTCCTGGGCTGGTGGATGCCAGCTTTTCCCTGTGTTCTCGCCTGGTCATCCCCTGTGAACACGTGTCTTCATCTCCTCTTTGATCAGAATGAGTTTCCCTGTGACCTTCACAGTCTGTTTGAAGACCTTATCTCCAAATACAGGTATGAGATGAGGGCTTAGGCTTGGGTGTAAATTTTAGGGAACACGTTCAGCCCATCATCAATGTTCACTATGAAAATTCTCGTTATATAATTAGACATTATATAATTAGAACTTATTATATAATTAGACTTTTCCATAACAGAATGTTTGGGGAAATTTAATCAGGAGAAATATATTTATTTTTTGCTTACAATTCTTCTAGACCACTTGGCCAGGAAGGAGATTGCAAATGAGACTGTCTCACACCGCCAAGTGTCAGCCACCATCAGCAGAGATGCATAGGGCCGCAACAGTTTATATTTTGCCTACAACAGCTGCTAAAATCTCTTCTTACTTGGCTAAGCATCTTCTCCCCGGGTGATAGAGGCAGTGTCCGTGGCCATCACGATTTGAGGCTGAAGTGTATCCCTTCAGAGGGGGCCTCTTGTGTGAGACTGAGCTCGCTCTCCAGCCCCTGACCCCAGTGCCTCAGCCTTGGACCTAGAGCAAGGGTATGCAGGGAATTGCTGGGGGCGGGATTTGTGCACCGAAGGGTGGAGCTTCCTCAGACACCCCCCACAGCACAGGTCAGAGCATAGTAGGAGTCCTGTACACAAACACAAAAGACCCCAAGCAGATCCAGGAAACTGTAAAACAGCTTTAGCAAACCAGGTGGACCCAGTGTTTGGGGCCAGTTAGTATCCAGAGCCATTTACAAGTCAGGAGTCTGGCCCTTTCATACTGGTAGTGGTGACTCCCGCCTCCAATTCAAGGCTGTGGAAGACACCAGGTGGAGTGGGAATGGAGGAACCAGGTGGGAACGAGAAGGAGCCACCCAGGAAGTGCACAGACGGCCGGCATGACCTCAGGCCACGTCTGCACCACAGAAAGCCGCAGCCAGAGCTGTCACCGTCTGTTTTCAGTTCCTCGGTGAAGCTGCTGGAGATTGAATTCCAGCTGTTATTCTCGTTTTTCACACAGCTCATCCCACAGACTAATCATAGCAGGCAGGAGGCGGATTCGTCACAGGGCTGCTGCAGAAGGCTACAAAACTGATGGGAAACTCAGGAAGTCGGAACGTGGATGTTCCCTTGGCCACCAGCTTGTAGTGACCTTGAGAAAGTCACGCTTTTCTGTGGCTGCCAACAAAAGATGGCAGTTTTCATTTCCATCCCAGAGAGCCAGAAGGAGGAGGCCTCAGCTTACACCCAAAGTCACAGTCTACAAGCACATGAGATCCCTGAGTTCAGCAGGTTGTGGGTAATTTCCTATTGAGAATAAGAGAGGGACTTCCCACATATGAACGCTGAGGGCACCGTGGCAGAGGACTTTGAAAAGTAGGACATCCTCTCAGTGTTGCAGCCGCCTGACTTGGCTAGGGTGACACTCACTGAAACACATGTGGATGAGCTGTGGGGGCCCAAGGGTGTGAGCGGATCCTAGCGGAGTCTGGATGTCACATGCATGGACCTCATTCTCACAAGTTCAACAAAATGATAATTGTAAACATGTGGGCAGGCATGTTGGGGAACCTGAGGGGCAGCACAGTCCCGAGGGGCACCCAGAAAGGACAGGAGAAGGGGATGATGAATTACAGAGAGCAGCTGTGGTCTTGCCCAGGCTCAGAGTCCAACCTGTGGTGACTGAGCAGAAGGGACAGGACCAGGGACATCTTGACCTCCTGCTTCCCGCCCTCCCACCCTGATAGCCCCCCAGGGCCATGGGCACCAAGGACAGGTCCAGGAAGCCCATCCCTGTCACCCACCAGGCCAGCCTAGAGGACCAGTGCAGGCAGACAGGAGGGGCAGGGCAGGCCTGTGGTCAATATAGGGCTTGGGGTGTGGGGTTCAGTGCATTAGCTCCAGAGATTACAGAGTGATTACAGTGGAACTTGACTTGCAGAACTCATGCTTCAGTAACTGGGCAGGAAGGAGCTGAGGCTGCTGGCCAGGGGCCAGGCTTCCTGAGAGTGCCTAGTCTGAGCTCTGTCCAGGAAAGCAATGGGGGAAGAGACTAAGGGCTCTGCCCAGATGGTGGGGGTCTGTTCCTTGAAGGCCTTTAACTGGAAGTCACTGCCTCAGGAAGGACTTCAGTGAATAGACCCAGAATCACAAAGCAAGACTTCTAGGGAGAAGACCAGGGGCGCCAGATGATTCACGGGCATACCGTGGAGTGAGGAAACCTCTGTGGTGTGGTCTCTGCTGACCCGGGAGAGCATGTGTGGGGGCATAAAGATGCCTTTCCTCCACAGCCCCGGCCACTTGCAGTCTGGGTCACCAGGCGAACTCTCAAAGGGGACCAGGAGGAAGCTGTTGAGGTGTGCAGGACACAGAAGGAAGGAAACCCTCACTCTCCACATCCTGCGAATAGGGATCAGAGCTGGGGAGGGGGCATCCTGACACTTTGCAACCTGGCAACCATCTGACCTCAGCCTCTTCCTGCCCCAGCCTGCCAGCTGGGAGAGTGCCCCGGTCCTTTGTGCACATCACTTCGTCAGCCCTGACAGCTCCAGGTGCTCAGTAGATGGGTGGCCTTATCGTCTCAGTCTCCACAGAGCCTTGGTTTGGTTTCCTGCTGTCCAAGGGTTGTCGCAGCTCCCCCTGCACACCTCACACCCCTCAGATCTGTAGAGTCTATTTCTGAGATTCAGCAGGACCTGAAGCTGCCTGGGTGGGACCCTGATACCCCCACACCTAAGAGTAGAATTCACAGCCAGGACACGGCTTCTCAATATCCAGGCTGAAAGAGATGAGCTCGAGGGCAAGTTGCACACATCTACCAAGGGGTTGGTATCTTGGGACAACCCAAGACATGTACTGAGGTTACAGAGGGAGGCCCCAGGGGCTTCCTTCCCAGTCTTTGGTGTCCCAAACCAAGAATGGGAAAAGCACACAGAAAAGGCAGCGAAGGTGCACATTACTGAAGGTAAAAAAGAGGATTGCTCTACAGGTGGAGAGCTGGTGGAGAATAATTAACGCTGCCCCGAGGATAAAGGGAAGGGCTCCTTGGTCCCCAAAATTCCCAAGTCGGCTTCCCCCATGCAAATGAGGCAGGGGGACTCCTGTCCTGTCAAAAACTCACTTGGCCTCATGCCAGGTATAAACTGTCCTATAGAAAAACTCAGTTTCTTCCCAGGTAGAAATGAAGGAACAGGAGCAGCGTCTTTTGATTGGCTGTGCACACGTGCAAATGAAGGATTGAGAACAGTATCTTCTAGTTGGTTCTGGAAACAACACCAAATGCAAATGAAGGACTGCATTTTTCTAATTGGTCCACAGTGCTCAGCCTGACCTCATTTTGGGTCCCTTGTTCCGAGCACATCCTCTCTCGTTAGGAGATGCCTCACTCAACCTGTTAGCTGTGGGCTGCTATCACTTTGACACATTCTGCGCAGGTGGTTGTCAGTTTGCCCAGCCCTTGCCCTTCATCCCTGGGAACGTGATCCCCAAGAGTCAGGGTTGGTGCTGGTGCTGAAGTCCCAGGGCAGAGTGCAGGATTCTCCCCAGTGTGCAGGGGGCGGGTTCCCTGCAGGATTGAGCTTGGCCCCCGTCCTCCATATGCCTTTGCCCTCTGTCTGCTGGGCAGCACCCAGCCCATCCATCTTGGACTTCCATCCCGCAGAAGCCTAAGTCAAGGGCTCTCTGTTCTGTTTGCACTACCAGTCTCCAGCACTCTGCGATGGCAGCACAAATGGGCAAAGAAGGGCTGTGTGGTGCCCACGTCTGAAGAGCACTGTGACAAGGCAGCCCCACCGTGAAGGGAGCCCTGAGAGCCATAACTGAAATGCTCCTGCTTCCCACTGAGCCCGCAGCTTCCCAGCCTCTCTAAATTGACACCCCATTCGGCACTCTCCAACAGCAGGAAGCAACGGACCAAATATCCAGCCTCTACTGATGCACCCAGATGCACTGAGGAGTTGGCTGAATGTTGAGGCTGCTTTTCCTGTCACTCTGTCCCAGAGATGGAGGTTTGTGTGGGGAGGTTTCTTGCAGTCTATGCTGTGGCCAGACTTGGAGGCACAGGGAGCCTTTCTGGCTTTTTCCAGGGAAAAGGCATCTGTGACCCCAAGAGGAATTCAGTGCTCCCAGCTTGCAAGAGCCAAGCCAAAGAAAGCCTTCAAGTTTTATGGGTCTGCTCTGCAACGGGTCCTATGCTCTCAGTCTTTGCGGCTATGAAGTTGGCTGGGTTAAGGCTGTCATGTAAAATTCTCTCGTAATTGCATTCAGCAAGTCAGATCTAGGTAAAGCTAATACTGGTGGACATGACTTTTATAATTCCTCACAATCAGTCTTTTAGCTCAAGTCCCAGGATAGATCATTAGCAACTCAGATAAGCTTTGCCCTTGACTTTTCAGCTTTCCCTCAAAGAGTTCTGAGGGTCAGCCACACACTGCATGCTTAGCCTCTCAGTGTCCTCAGGTTGGGGCCACAGCAGTCCTCAGACGATGTTAGCATTTCCACTCTCAAAGCTGTGCAGTGCTGAGAAAATGAGAAATGTTTCAAATACCAGCTGAGAAACTTCAGCATTAATATCTGCTGCTTGTGGAAGGAAGAAGACCATTGAATTTCAGGAAAACAGCTTGAGAAAACACACAACGAACTGCTATTTAATTCCCTCCCCTGCCTGGAAAGCCAGTGTTAGCACTGACCAGCTATTTCAGCTCCACTCGGAGAAATGGGCACTCCAGCAGGGAAGGGGCATTTCAGGCAGAAAAACTCCACATGAGATTTATTAAAGGCATTACATTAATGTTCTATAATAAAAAGATCCTTCTAGATGAAGTTAGGATAATTTTAGATCTGAAATCTAGAATAAACAACTTGGGAGAGTAAGGTGTAGTCAGGGCAACATAAGGCCAGAACCAGATCTTGAGAAAGTTTCACTAGTTTTCAGCAAATTTAGAAAGAAAAGTCAAACAAAGATAATGAAATATTGTGGCTGTGTTGAGATTTGGAGCCAGCTCAGACACACTGAGCTGAATCCCTGTGGGACTCAGCCCAGCTATCTGACTGGGCTTTTGGAGATTTTTAAACCTTGGGCAGGGGAGGCTGATAGAGGAGAGCAAAACCTAAAAAATAGTGGACACGCTCAAGGCCGAGGTGGTTTTCAGCCCCACTACGCTCACAGGAGTTCCTGGCCTGGGAGCACCCGAGGCTTTCTGAAAGGGCAGAACCAGTCTCAGACCTCGACCCCTGTATCACACATAGTCAGTGTCCTCACGCCCAGGGAAGGGAGCTGCCCTGTGACATGGACCAAAGATTTCCTTGCGCTGCAGGTAGGGGCAGCAGAATCCATGGGCCCTTATCTCAGTGCCCCTTACACTGCGCTGGGTTGGAGTGGTCCTTGGGGTGGATGTGGCATCTAGGAGCCACTCTAATAAAATAAATGACCTGAGGCTAAAAGTAATAAATCCCTTCACCAGAAAAGCAGCAGCTCATTTGTGGAAAGCTCTCTGTACACACCCACTGATGTAGCCACTGCAATATTATTTTTCCTGTTTGTAAATTAGAAGGGAGTCAAGCGTCATAGCTAAGAGTGTGATAGGAGGCCATGTGACCAACTGTCGGACAGAAGAAATGCCAAAGTGGAGTTCATCATCCCCCTGCAGCCCTGGCCATTCCGTAGAAACCAGGCATGCACACCGACCTATGCTCAGACTCCCTCCACACACACACACACACCCACTGCCCTCCTCTCAGCCAAAACTGGCCCCAGATTCCCTACTTGCGATGCACCCAGTCTGCCCCACACCACAACACATTCCATCTGAAGATCTAGGCGGCTGCCATGCAAGTCTGGAATTGGGCAACAACTCCTCAACCAGCAGAGTGGGTGTTGGGCAGAGGAGCTTGGCTGCACAGGCAAAAGGGCTGGGAAAGGCTGAAACAGCACAGTGTGGCTCAGTCATCTTGGAGCTGCTTGTAGGGCTAAAAACAAGGGGGGCTTCCTTGTGTGCTGGGTGCACCCATTATAAAGGCAAATCTGTGTAAAACCTGATACAGCATAAGTTCTATAAGTATACAAAGCAGTTGGCTGGAGGTACTCAGCACAGGGGGCTCCTTTCTGGTCTGGTCAGGAGGTGGCGGCCGGAGCCCTGTGCTCCGGGCTTCATGGCCAAGAGGCTCCGGGGGGGGGGGGGCAAACCCATCGCACATGAGCTGCAGCTGGCCGTCTGTTAGCACTGAAAGCTCTGAAAGATTTGCCATCCCTGCTCCAGAGGAATGGACAGCCTGGTGCAGCCCTTCCACCCAACAAAAGACTCCACAAAAAACTAAGCTGAAGGTCGCCAGCTCCATCACACCAGAGATTTCCCAAACACCTTCCTGTGCCCCAAGCTCTCCAGAACTCAGAATTTTTCGTTGTTAGCCTCTTGCCTGTATTAGTCCACATCTGCAGCACATGATGACCGCAGTGCTCGCGGACACTGGCACACGGACACCACGCCTTCCTTCTCCTTCACCCCGTCCCTCTCTCCCTCCCTCCACCTCCAGAGCCACTTCCCACATGAGGAAGACCCATCTCCGGTCCCCACCCTCTGTCCTTTATTTTGCTCATTATTTATACTTTGGGTTTCTCCTACAAGAGAAAGGATATTAACCTGCGTGTCTGATTTATTTCCCGTAACACTATGGTCTCACAGGTGCGTCCATTTTCCTCCAAATGACAGCGTTTATCCTCCTTTGTAGCAAAGGACCGAAGCACAACGTCTGATGAGCAGAAAGCTGTAGCCGGCCTGGGCTGCGCTGAGGCTCCACACCACCAGTGCACCGACCTTGGGCCTGACGTTCCCAGGGCCAGAGCTGAGCCCTCAGAATTTAATGCCCGGTAAGTTTTCATTTTCTTCAGTTAAAGTGGAAGACCTTCAGAAAACTTTGCTCTCATCAGTGGGCAGTTAATGTAAGTTCAGCACTTACTTATTTTCTTGGTTCAGCAAAAATGTACGCATGCCATTTTACACTAAAGATTTAGTGAGAATGCATCTTTTGAGGGAAATTACTCATTTGAATTTCACCAATAAAAGTAGAGACAATTTCAAGAATGTAATTTTTATTTCCTGGAGAGGGCATGCATTACTTTGTACTTAACGAGAATGGACTGAGTCCAGAAAGAATGGACATTTTATTTCTAGCCTTAAAACCCCTTGAGTTAGTCCGCTGGTGCCAGGGTCACTGGCGGGGGATGTGGTTGATGGGTTCTTCACGTAGACGCGCAGGCTGGAGCCCAGAGCCCTCTGCCCTAGCCACCTGCAGAGCACTCAGGCCCTTCCCCCAGAGGAGTCTGCACTCCTGCAGCTGTGTCCCCAGGATCGGTGGTGGCCTCCCAGGCAAACCTAGGCCTGTGAGTCCCTCATCCCACAGAGCCGGCAGGGCTGTCCCGGCCCTCACACCATGCAGCTGCTGTGCTGGAGTTCAGGCTCCTGCTCAGTACCCAGCATTTGCTTTGCGGTGATGAAGAGCTGTTAAAACCGGCAGCACCTCTCCAGCAGGTTTTCTGTCTCCATAGAGACACTGAAAAGTCCTTTGAGCACTCTGACAGCAGTCAAATGGAGCACACTGAGGTCGAAGCGTGCTCCCCTCCCGGCCCCCTCACAGGCCCGCACAGGACTCTGGGATCCAAGCGGCACCTGCTGCGCTGAAGGGCGCGCTCAGCTCTGGCCCCTCTTGCCCCCGGGAGCAAGCTCTTTCTCAGTGCCCGGGCTCCTCTCTTGTTATCACTGATCTGTGCGATTCTGTAAACTGAGGCCCTCGTCTCCACTTCGCTCTGGATCCCCCGCTCACCTCTCCCCCAAGCTCCGCATGGGAAGCCCTGCAAGTCATTTCCCTCTTTTGGAGTCTGGAAACCCAGGTAAGTTTGGTGTCTACAGGATGAACACCAAGGTGTCCAGAAGAAGTCCTCCATCCCAGGAGTCAGTGTCTCCAGACGGAAAGGTGGTGCTCCATCCCCTGTGGGCTCCAGGATCCTGAGGAAGGACGAGGTCGAAGGAGAGGACAGGGCAGAGATGGGAGTGACGTCCTGGGCTCCCTGGGAGCTAGACAGGACCGGCAGCAGGGCCCCCTCAGCCATACGCAGCCTGTGGTCCAGGGAGACTGTGGCCTCCAGAGCTGCTGTCAGGAGTGGATCTGTGAGAGTTCGCTGCACCTGCAGGAGTCTTCTGCATTTTTCCATTTCCTTTCTCACCATCCTCTGCTCGTATGTCTGCTGTGGGTCACTGTCCTTTCCCTGCTGCTCCAGAGGCCTCTGCAAGCCAACACACCCACACAGCCTGGCCCTGTTCTTTCCCAGCCCTGCTCCGTACCCTCCCCAGTGTCACACAGAACTCACTGGAAGAGAGAGCTGCACCCTCCCTCCCAGCTTCACACCCGGCCCACGCCCCTTGTGACCTTAGCAGGCTGCTCTTTCTGCTGGGAGCCTGTCCGTCCTTCTGCTGCCCCTCCTTTGGCAGCCTCCTCCCTATCTGGGTGATGGTGCTGGGGCCCCGCTGCTTTCCTAAGATTATCGCTTTGGTCTTTGTGAGCCTGGCTGATTTTAGACAGTGTGTGTGTGTGTGTGTGTGTGTGTGTGTGTGTGTACGCCTATGTTATAAACTCCCTACTTTTCTTCTGAGACTTAATCTTTAACCAATGAGCTCCAAGTCGGAAATGCCCCTCTTCTAAGTGGAAACATCTGTGCCACCCAGGTTGCTGCCCAGGGAGGACACTTGGCTCACCACCTTCCTCCCACTCAAAGGGCACAACCAACCAAGCCGTCTTCCCTCCTCTGTCCCCCAGCTGCCTTTCACCTGAATCTTAGCCACCGATGGGTTCCTAGCCCACACACACAGTTCACCTGTTCCCTGGACACAAGGTCCGTGAGTCCCAGTGTCTCCTGTCTGACAAACTCTTCTACTCCCACAAGGGGCCACAGTCTACCCCCTCACCAGTCTGTGTCAGTGGATAAATTGGTTCATTTTCAGGAAGCCAGCTGGACCCCAAGTCTCAAGGCCTTCAAAATGTCAGAGCTATGTCATGGAGATTCATGATTCCCCAGACCCTCTATTGCGATCTCTCCAGGACTTGGCAGACCTGTCTGTCCCAGGACATTTTGTGACTCCCTCAGACACTGGAAAAGAACAAGGATTGAGGTGAGGTAACCTGAGCCACTGGCATGTAAGCGGGGATGCTGGGTGGAGCCCTTCTACCCTAGTGCTTCCTGCCTCGGTGCAAAGCCATTCACCATCTGCTGAAAAAAGCTCTGAGAAATGGCAGAGCACAAGAAGAGCGACTGTTGAAATGGTCAGCAGCATTTAAGAATGTGTGCTCTGTGTCTCAGTTACTTTGCTGTCATTGCTGAGAGAAAGTACCTGACACCCAGTGAAAGGGGGAGAGGTTTATTTGCTCACAGTGTTTAGAGGGCTCAGTGCATAGTTGGTGGGGTTCCAAGGCAGGATGTCGTGGCAGAGGGGCAGCAGTTCATGGCAGCAAAAGACAGCAGAGCAAGCAAAGGACCACACAAGTCTCTTTTTGTGCCTTACACTGTTATCCGGGCTCCTGGAATTCAGGGGATGCCAATCCAACCAGTGGACTGTTTAGTAATTACCGACCCTTCACCCTCATACTGCACCATGACTCAATCACACACCCTAGATTTAACCACCTCTGTAAAAGTGCCACCTATGACTACATGAAGCTTTGGGGGAACATCTAGTCACAAGCCATAGCAAGCCACCCCTGATCCCCTGAAAACTCATGGAGATCCCTTTAAGACAAAGGCATTTACTCCATCACTAAGGGTCACCAAAATCCTGACAGTTTCAACAGTGCTGAAAAACCCAAGCCCCAGGCCTCCTTTGTGAATTTAAGGCAAACTCTTACCTGCAAGCCCCTGTACAAATGAAAAGAAAATTAAACGCTTCCAACATTTAATGGCATGAGAAAGACATTTCCATTCCAAATGTTACAAATGGGAGGATACAAAGGAAGGGACCAAAGCAAGTCCAAAACTCAGCAGGGCAAGCATGAAATCCTGTCGCCTATGGTTTGGTTCTTCAGGACGGAAGATGTGTCAAAGCTGTCCCCTGAGTGTGGTGGTGGCTGTGCTGTGCATACAAGGGGGCACCTGGGAGCTCAGCTGTGATGGGTGGCAAGTGCCCGTTTCATGAAGGTCCACACCCAAGTTCTCCCAACACCCCAGGTCATCCCTGTCACTCTCAAAGCAGCTCCCGTCAGAGTCCCCCATGGCTGTTCTAAAAATAGAACAGCGCATGTGAGCACACACATGTACACACACACACACACACACACACACACACACACACACACACTAGAGGCCATTGCCCTCCCCATTCTGGCCAGAGCTCTGATCAGCACACAGCTCTGACTTCAACATTTCAGGAAATCTCAGCAAGCAGTTCCCAAGGAATTGAGACCCTGGCAGTGCGGGCATGCAGTGGAGCTGGCAGAGCCACAGCGGGACACTGGGGCCTGTGGGCACAGGCTGACCCTCCCATCATATTAGGTGGCAGTTGTTACTGAAATAATTACCTGGCAATGTGTTTGCCAACTGCAGAGGTAGGAAAGACCCTTCCGGGATCTATATTCATCTTTCAGACTTCTATGATTTTTATAATTCCCAGATGTTCTCTTCTGAAAGCATTAATGTATCCTAAGTGTATGTTGTGAAATGAACACAAACATGAGTGTTTACACCCCTGGTATGCACTGCACCTTTATCTAGTCAGACAATGCTAAGGAATCTAAATGTCAGCTGTAGGTCAGTGAATCATGGTCACTCGTCATACAGCAGAATATAATGCAGTCATTGCTAGGTGCTCTCTGTTTAATCAAAGATGTTTTCTCCCCCAAAGAGTAGCTTTCATATGCATACAAAGAGCCCTTATTGGAGTGAAGAAAATCTTCTAAAGCTGATTTATGGTAGTAATTAAACAACTTGGCAAATCTGCTAAAAATCATTGCTTTGCGCATTTGAAATGGGTGAATTACAGGACGTGCACAGTGTGTCTCCATAAAGTTGAGAAAGGATTGCTAATCCCTGGGGACCTGGAGCAGTGCTGGCTTCCAATAGTCAGGGAGGGTGCCGGGCAGATTCACTGGTTATTAGGGTGGCAATGTAAGCTACCTTTCCAGTTGTGGATGTGTCAGTCACAGCTCATCCTAGGATTATTTTTCTGGCTTCCAGCTCCAACTTCCCAGGTCCCCCGGAGGATATGGATGCTTAGAGTAGCTGCCCTCACTCAGTGCCTGGAGTGACTCCCCTGCAGGCTCCAACTCCCCTGGTAGGGAGGAAGGCTTCAAAGCCCACAAACCTGCTGCAGCAGTTAAGTCCCGTCCTGGACCTGCTGATCCTTAGGAGACTGGAAAAAATGCCTTGCCAGAAGGGGAGACAAATGGCGCAAGCACACAGGGTGTCACTTATAAAGTGTCAGGGTTGAGTCCTGAGCACACCAGGATCCCCTCCCAGGAGCAAACCAGACACTCCTCCTGGAGTTTTCAGCCACCAAGGCTGGCCCATCTGGACTCTGGGGAAACTTGCACCCATAAGTAGCTTTCAAATGGCCCTGTTTGATTCTGCACTGATTTCTGAGCTACTTCTAGTCTTCACTCATTCCCACAGTCATGTTGGCCACACCAACCCCTTTGCCGCTGGGATCAAGGTATCATTTGCTGCAATTCTGGCCAAAGAGACCAAAGCTAGCACCTGTGGGCATCTGGTGGATTTCCCCTCCTGACAAAAGCAGGTTGACCTGGTGCTCCTAATTCTGTGCTTCCTCATACCTGAACTGTGGGTGACTAGAGCTGAAGAGAAGAGTTTAAGATGAGAAGGAAAAATCCAGGGGCCCTGAGTACAGGCAAGAGCACTGCGGCTGAGATTCTCCAGTAATGATAAGCTAAGTTGTCTCCACAGGAAAGCAGCACCAGAATTATTGGCTGCAGACAGAAAGAACATGACCTGGTTGTGGAGAACCCGCTCACATGCAGGTGTTCTAGTGGCACTGCTGCTGAGTGAGACCAAAGGTGGCAGGACACGGAGGGAGACTGCCGCTGATCTTGAAGACCAAACCACCCTGGTTGCTTGGAGTTGGCTGAAGGATATGACCACAGTTGAAACTCATGCACTGAGGAGAGCTGTGCTTATGGTCACAGGATGAAGTCTGCACTGCAGATGGGACAAGCACTGTGGCAATTCAAGGACTACAGAAATGTATAGGGATTGAGTAGTCACAGGCATGGGTTTGCAACTAGTCTAATTTTTGAGGGGCTTTCCCAACCAGATTGAAATGTTCTTCAATTTAGAAGAATGTCTCAGTGTGAGTCTTTAGGGACACAGAGCCCTCCCTGGTGAGAACTCAGAGACTAGGGGCTTCCTCTCGGCCCCCACCTGCATCCTGGGGCAGGCAGGTGGACAGGCTGTGCTCTGGGCCCTACATGAGCAGCCTTTCCTGGACAGCAGAGGTGACAGTCCTGGGGCATCCCAGAGGGCTGTTCCTGGCAGTGGCTGGGCTCTGTCTCGCTGCCTGGTCTAGGCCGCTCTGCAGACTGTTGTTCCCCCACTGACTCTCTGTTGCTGTAAACTACTTGGAATCCTTCCTTTCCTTATTTACTGAATGAAGTCCATTTCTGTCCCTCACAACTAGAATCCTGACTAATACATAGAGTAACTTGGCACTGGAAAGTCCAGAACATTCCTCAAAAATGAAACACCTCTGCTAGCCACTTGTTTTTTACTTTTAGTCAAAGTCTCTTGACATTTTTTTTTGGCAAACAGTTGAAAGAATATTCTGGTACTTTCTTCTCACATACAAACAAATAAGGCCCTACCTAAGAGTATGAGCAATTGACCAAACCTGTGAAAGTGCTCTCATTACTCATGTATGGTACATGTATAATACTGCAGCTTTCCGTTACTGTGAAAAAGCACCTGAGGTCAGCAGCTTATAAGGGGCAGAGGCTTGTTTATTTTGGCTCCTGGTTTCAGAGGTTCTGGTCCATGGTCACCTGGCCCTGTTGCTTTAGGCCTGCGGCAGCACAGTGCATCATGGGAGAGCACATAGCAGAGGAGATGCTCACCTCAGGCCAAACAGGAAGCAAGAGAGACGGGAAGGAGCTTGGTTTCAACAACTCTTTCAAGGCCATACCCCAGTGACATCACTTCCTCCACTAGGCCCTACCTCTCAGAGACTCCACATCTCTCTCATAGAGCTACTAGCTGGGACCACGTCCTGGACACATGGGGCTTTGGGAGATGTTCAGTATCCAAACCGTAGCAATCATCACCACCATAGTCATCACACAGATCCTCCGGAGAGATCACAGTACCGCGTGTGGACACAGGTTAAGGATGGGTGAGGAGATCCGGGGAAGATGGCGACCGGGTGAGCAGCAAGGGAGCGAACCTCCTTAATAAACACCACCAGCTCGAGACAGACTTGGTGAGCGTGAATGCCGGAACCTCGGCTGGGAAGTTTAAACTGGGCGTATTTCTCTGAGATGCCGGGGGAGATGTGGTAGGGCGGACCAGGCTGACGGGGCGAGACGTGGGAAAGTCC